>ARYC01018099.1:0-69930 GCA_000711775.1 Oxytricha trifallax
AGAGATTTTGCTCATAAATCAAGCTGGTACAGACATAAGAAAGAGCATAGAGAAGGCAAGCCCACTGTATACTTAAAGCATGATGAAATAGATGGAAAGTATGACTGCTTTGAGTGCCATAAGCAATACTCTCATACAAAAGACTTGAAGAAGTATATATTAAAAGCTCACAAGAAAGATATAGAAGTTGAGAATCATGAGAGCTGAAGCTTCTCAACAAAAGAAAAGCGAGGGAATATTCTAAGGTCGTAGTACTTGAATAAGCAAGAGAGTTAGAGTACGTTAGGAAGGCACGCAACCAACTGACTTCTGAAATAACAAAAATTATGATCAAGAATCAATACAAGAAAATACCGGTTCTTGCTTAAATTGACCTAGATACTTCTCTTAAAGCTACCTAATATTAGAAGACTCCTTAGATAAGAAAGTTATCAATGATCATAAATACGCATACAAGGTGATCCCTTCAACTATCTCTTAAGTGATGATAAATATTAAATGGAGTTTACAAATGAGTATCAAGTACTCACTCAAGCAAAGTTTAAGAGTGGAGTTACTTAATCAAGCTAGATGCTGTTCTCCTTGCAAGGATCATGTTGCTTTCAGACTTCCACTCTATGAAATGACCCTAAGAGATTTCATAACAGATCAAAAAAATCATAAGTAACTTGGATAAATAGCAACACAGACCGTATAAGGCATTAAAGAGCTTCATAAGTTAGGGTTTGTTCACAGAGATTTGAAGCCAGAAAATATAATGATAAACTTCTCACCTGTAAGAGTAGCAATAATCGATTTCAACAGAGCTTAAAGAGTGGAAGTATCAAGGCTTGGAACTGTAATGGGAACGCAAGGGTACTATCCAGAAAGAGAGGACTGGAGAGATGGAGACTTTTAGTGGGATGTGTGGGCTTTACAGCAATAATAATAGAGTGCGACATGCCTCGCAACGAATACTACTCTACAAGATGCGAGAAGGATGCTAAACAAAGAATAAAGCAATTTATTGACAAAACAAGAGTATCTCAATCAATAAAACAAAGGGCAGAATAAATAATAATAAAACCAAACTCAAGATCAGACATATAAATAGAGCAGATAGAGTTGTGGTTAAGTAAGATAAACTTCAGACCACTACCACATGATCCAAAAGTGCATTTTGAGTGATTAAATTAAATACATTTACAAAAAATTTCACATTAAAACCTATTAATAACCCCAACCCCTAACAAATTCCCTACAAATCAAAGCACTTATAAACCTCATTAAGGGGTTTTGGGGTTTTGATTCAGTCACTTAAATACATCTTAGACTACCGAGAACATGAAAAGTTTTAAATCAAAGATTTTTTGCCCTATAATTTCCAGGAATCTCTTTGCAAGGCCTTCAAATACAGACCTATAAATAAATGAAAAATAATAATTCATAAAATATATGCTTAAACTTAGAGAAATTGAACATTAATAAATAAACAATTTATTACATTTCAACTCATTTTTTCTTTTTGCTAGTCTTAAAATGCTCTACCCCATAATCATCATCTTCAAGTTATTCGTTCTAAACTTTGGTAACTATCTTTGGTATTGGTATAGATTGCTTAGGAGATTCAGCTTTTTATTTTTAATTAACTTCTTCCACTTTTCTATGTTTAGGTAATGAAAAATACTAACTCATCTTACTCAAGTCTTTTCTAGTAAGTTAATCTCCAATCAATAATATATAAGACTAATGATAAAAACAGAGTATAATATATAAGTAAATCAAGACCATGTAGTATTTGAGCTTGATTCTCTCTTTAATGATCATGGTTTGTATATTAAGCTATTCACTGCCATTATCAGAGATATTCTTATTTCTTGTAGTGCAATAGCACTATATAATGGTGTCGTACAGCTCATCTAAATCCATATTACTAGGCAGCTTCAAGATTATATTAACACTGTATTTGAAGTAATTCTAATATTTTCTTGAGGATATATATTTTAGGTAGTCTAAACCACCCCAGGGAGGATCAAAAAAGAAGACGACTGAATACAATAAAGATTGATAATAAATATTTAATCTTCTTTCCTACTTTGTATTTGTTAGCGTTAGATCTTGCAAATTTATATCTCAGCTAGTCTAAGTCATAATTTTATTGTGAATCAGCAGTCAACCACAATCGCTTCATTGATATCCTCAACGAAACTAGCCATAAAAGTAAATTTGATTGTGATATATGTAATAGTGCATTATTATTTCCTCCTGTATTCATGGTCAAGTTCACTGTAGTAATCATCGCGAGGGTTTCTTTCATATTTAAGAAGTAAAATGTAAGAATTATATGAATTTTAACTTCTATTTTTGTTAAGTAATTTCCATTAGTAATACAAAGCTTCTTTAATTAAATAAATATAAATTAATATCTTAGTGTAGTATTCTGACTTAAATCAATTTGGAATTAAGCCCCAAATCCTAAGCAGGTTCATACTTGTACTAAAAGTCAGTCAGCGAATTGAACTCTATGGACCATTTGAGCTTTTTCTATACTATTATTTGTAATAATTTATCTATAAATTTCCCCTTTAAAAGATTATAAATATTTATTATTTAACAATAGAATTGCTCATTGAAATCTTGAATATCACGATGTTCCTGAATTTTTACCAATTGATTACTTTCAATTTGAATATTATCTATTGTATTTGAAGACCCGACTTTATGTACAGTTCAAGTAGGTGGATGTTAAACCTAGCTCTGAGGCTGAGAGTTTTCGAAGTCTTGTTGGGGTTAGTTGTCTTCTCTTTCATCAAAACCGTACATGCCAGTTTTTCCGACAATGGCTTACTTTTTGTTTTAGGAATTAGATTCTACCATTTTTAATAAAAGTGTGATAAACTATTCTAAATATATGAGTGTTAAATTTGTTGTATCTCTTAAATACAAAAGATTTCATATTATATTCAAAGCATTATCAGCTAATACTTAAATCATAACTTGATTATAAAATAATTCTTAATATTCACAATTTTAATCTAAGATTCTCTCTCTTTAAAATTAACTCAAAAGCTTCATTCATATCTTAAACTAAGAATTTGGCTTTATGTGCAGTTTCTTTTTCATGTTCATCAAGGTGTCGGTATACACCAGTTTTTACTAAAATTGAGTTCCACCCTTTTTAATTCGCACCTTCGATGTCTCCGTCTGGGTTATCACCTATCATGTAGAAATCTTAAATTTCTATTCCTTATTCTTGTGCTTTTTATCTGAGAATATAGATTAATAGACATAAGAAAATATTAGCTGAATTTACAATTGAAAAAGTTACTCATAAATTGTCTCTCAGGTTTTCCATATTGAGTAAATGTAAAATCAAAACCATACATTTGCTTAAAAGTCTACTTTAAGCAATGTATAAGAATACCCTAGCCATGTCTTAAAATTTTGAATTTATCAGCATATACCAAATCAGGGTTAGTCAAGTATAGTTTCACATGTTAAGCATCTTATTTTGTTCTATTTTCACTGCCCAGTCGCCCATCTTTTGATATTAACAAGTCAGAGAATATTTGCAAGTTGCACTCTAATCTAATGGCATCTGACCATAAAAATATTGCATCAAATTTTAAAACTTTCTTCAATTAGTCTTCTGAAAGTTTTAGTCTTTGCAAGAGCTATAACTTCTTATCATTTAGCTTGTTTAATTGCTCCCTAAAAAGAAATGTATAAAAAATTTAATTTTAATAATAATACTCTTAACTTATGTCATTCCTAAATTTTTGAATAATAACTTACTGATCTCTACGCTCAGGATATAATTCCGGATATAAGCCCATTAATTCCTCGATATCAATAGCCTTTTTATAGCCATAAATTTGTGCTATTTTTATCATATCTCCCAGACCACTTACTAAAACATATGTATCGTGATATTTATCAAGTAAGTGCTATGATCTAAATGGGGAATGACATAGAATCATATCTTCACCCTCAATTATCATTAAAATAGACTATAATGCTAACTATGAATTTTTAGCATTAATTAAGCACAAATAATTTAAGTAAAATGTGCTAATAAAATATTCTAACATCCTTTGATTCTTGATCTAATCCAACTACATGATTAACATATTAAGCCCGCTCATCCTCTGGTATCCCACCTCCATTAGTTAATAAAGCGAATGGTATCATAAATTTTTTAATTCCTTGCTGTTCCTACTTTCCTTACTATGCTTATGTAGGTAGCTCAAATTCATAGTTAAGGATGGTTTTTATGACATACTTGGAATTTCCTATTTCATGGCCACCCCTGTACACCACACCATCTATGTCTGTTAAAATGGCTGGGACTCTCGGTAAAGTTTGTTACGAAACGAAGCTTCTTAGTTAAAAAATATTAAGGAAAGTCTTAATGGAGTGCTTGTTTTTATTATATATTGATTTCATTTTTAAATAAATCAAACTCCTACTTTAATTAATTATAATTTCCTTTAATTTTTACTTTAATTAATAGCAATATAATTCTAATATAATAAGCATATTTATGAAAAGGGAGGTCATTTTAGTTAATATTTTGAATTAAATAATAACTAATACGAATTAATAACATTAATAATATATTAAGTCACTAGAAACTTTAATAAGATCAGCGATGGCTACCGTAGACATTAATAATATGGCTGTAAATATTCAATTCAATATTGTTATTATTTAAGCAGAAGTAAATTTGAAAATAAATTAAAATAGAAATTATTTTTTTATAAACACCAAATTCATAAATAATATTTTTATTTTAATAAAATAATTTTATTTATATGTATCTAAGAATTAATTAAAATTGAGATATTTATATAGTTAAGGATAGTTTAACATTTAAATTTAAGTCAAATTAAATTTTTGGCTGTTTGGAAAGTGAAATTTACAAAAATATTACTTTTAATGTATATTTATTTAAACCAAATATGAAATAAGTGGCCTCTCACAGGAAAAATACGATTGTATTTTGATATTTACGACTACTTCTATTACCATACAACTCATTTTAATAAAATTTAGCAAAGCACATAAAATTAACAATTTCAATTGAATTATAACATTATATATCGAATTTACTAAATTAGCACTGAAATACAATCAACTATAATTTTATGATGCAAATATCTTATGTCTTAAACAATTAGAAGATATCTTAAGCTAAATTATAATCGATTAGTTATTCGTTTTTAAAATATGATAAATTATGCTAACACTTATTAAAAAGATTTTATTGTTTTTCCAGAATATCTCTATTTATGATATAAAATAGAATTAATATTGTAAACATTAAATAATGTCAATATTTTTAATGATTTTAATAATCTAAGTTTCAATATAGGTTAATCCAGCCAGGCCAAACTAGCGTCATAATTAAATCATTACAGGTATGTTAAAAGATAAGAATTAAATTATATTTTAATTGTATTAGTATTATTGTCAAAACATGAAGAATAGCTTTTATATTTTGAACACTACATTTGTTTTTATTCTAGAATTCTAACCTTAATTTAATAAAATATTAATTTAAAATCTTTTCAAAAATTAAAAAGATTGTTCTTTTCTTTAATAATATTGTTAACCTAATGTGTATAGATTTCTTCTTGAACTATGATGAAGTCGCATAAATCCCAGGATTGAAGTCTGAAATACCCTCGATAAAGCCAGGTTAGGTTGGAGGCTCCGGTTCAAACTAAAATCTAGATGAATCGTTTGAAAGAGAAAAACCAGTAGGCTTCATTATGCAGCAGTGTATTAGACTTATCAATTGGTTGTCGAGAGTGTTTGAAAAAGTTGGAATTTTCAATTTTAATCAGTTTTTGTTCCTTGCATTGCTTGGAATCTGTACATCTTTAATTGCATTCGTTGTTGATATAGTATCGTATAATGTCATTGATTGTAAGTATTAGAGAGAATCTAGCACCATTTGATTCAAATATAATGAGATGAGAGCTTTAACTAATCATTATTTGTATAGTAAAATTATCAATCGTCAACGATCATGAATACAACTACTATGTTAGATTTGGTATTTATGTAGCTTTTTCAGTTATTTTTATGATGATTGCTGCATCAGTAGGGTAAGTCCTTTTTTCATTTTAATTTTGTTTTTAGTGCATTTATAAGTACAGAAGCAGAGGGTTCAGGTATTCCAGAAATCAAAGCTATAATTGCAGGAATTGATATTTACAAATATCTATCGTTTCAAACTTGCGTTGGTAAAATGATTGGACTCATGGCTGGTTTAATTGGAGGTTTACCAATTGGTAGAGAAGGTCCATTTGTTCATATGAGTGCATGTGTAGCTTCGAAATTAGCCAAATTCAAGTGTTTCGAAGACATTCAGAAAAATTAAGCTCTTAAGAAAACTATGTACTCAGCTGCTGTAGCAGCAGGAATGACATCAGCTTTCGGAGCACCTATGGGAGCAATTATGTTTTCAATTGAAGTTTCAACTACCTACTATATGGTGAGCAACTTGTTCAAGACATTCTTCTGCGTCACATTCAGCATTATTGTATACAAGGTACTTGAAATGATTGGATGGCTTACTCTCTACTCACCAACTAAATATCCTATGGGAATTAAAGTTGATCATGAAGTCTTCCTATTTGCTTTATTAGGGATAATATGCGGAGTTTTGGGAGCTGTTTCCATTCAAGTTATGACCAAGATTATTTTCTTAAGAACTAGGCTAAAGACTCCAATCCTCTCAGACAGATGGCTGTGGTGTATCAGTGTTGGTCTTATAGTTGGGTTAACTAAGTTCCCTGTGCATTTTATGATGGCTAGTGATTATCGTATTCTAAATCATATGTTTGCAAACCAAGACTTGGATTTAAATAAGGATGGAAATATTTGGAGCGATCCCAGTATTCCCTTTAACTTAACTATCTATTGCATTCAATAAATAATAAAAAGAGTATTGTATAAATATATTAAATATTATATAAATTTTGTAAGATAAATTTTAGGTCTTACAGTATTTTAGGAAATTAGGATTGACCTTTAATAAGTTTGAAAGTCAATTGCTTTAAAAATGATAAATAAGTCTAAACATATAAAAAGAAATAATCTTCAATACTTATCGTTATATTAACTCTAAATGCTAGCACTATCTTTAGCTACAACCTCAGATTTAGCCAAGAAAGTTTACCAGTGATGCTTCATTCTCTCATTTGAAATCTTTTGAATTCTGACAAACTCGCTTATCAAATTCTTAAGCTCCACTTCCTTCTGTTGTCTAAATAGTTTGAGTTCAACTTCCAATGTTTTCTTGCTTTCTGTAACCTTCTCAAAAGTCTCCTCGATTTTCTTGGTCAACTATTAATATTGAGTTCTTAATTGGCCTGTGTGGTCTTCATGAACCATCTGTTGAGATTTCTGTTACTATTCAACCATTTCGTAGTATCTGAAGACTAGTTGCCTTCTGCGGAGACATGCATCCAAAGCAGCATCAATCATCAATCTATAGTCATCTATAGGCTCCTTCAGTTTTTGGACTTATTCCTCGAGAACATCCTTCATCTAATTGCTTGTCAATTGGAAAGTTTAGGAGATATCCTTTGAGAGCACATAGAGCTAGTCGATGTTCGCACCTTTCATATTCAATCCTTCAAAAAATAAAGTTTAGTTGTATATTTAAAGTTGTTTGTTATTATAAAAAGTATTTTATTGAGTAAAATTAAATAGCAATATTTTTCCAAATTATTTTCGATTTAGTTTTTTTTATGATTTGATTGTGATTATGTTTTAGAAGGCTCCTATAATATAACAGCCAAAAAATTACAAAAAGTATATAATCATAATAAATTATTTACTTTTAGAGTTTTGATTAGTGAAGCTAGAGAAATTCTCAGAAAGTGAAGAGTAATTCTTGGATGACTCTTCAGTGCAATCGATTAGTGTCAGAATTTCTTGAGAAAGTGAGTGGAAGCTTTCTTTCAAAGTCTCTAAATATTCTTCATTGTTCAGGAATCTGTCGAGTTCTAGCTACGCTTCTGGATTTTACTAACCAAAAGATTGTTTTCTTATAGAAGGCTTTGGTGAATTATTAGTCCAAACATAACCACTTAGTTTTGATGACGCTTTAGAAAATACTTATAAACATAACAAAATAAGCTATACCTTATATTAAATGAGCTGTAAAATTAAATACAGAAGAGACAGCATTTAAAGCGATGGAGGAATAACTTTGAGATTGGTCAGAATTCTCTGCAATAAATGTTTGACTTTGTTTCTTTCTATCCTCAAATGTGTGATCCGCCTCGATTAAGAACCCTTTCAAGTCGTCACTTTCACACATAATTCTGTGGCTCATCGCTTTTGACAAGAATCTCTCAAGTCCAGCCTTTCGTGATTGAATTTACTCAGATTCGTCTGCATACCAATTAACCATAGCATTTTTAGGTGGAATGGGAGGTATAATGCAGGCAGGATATTTCAATTAAAGTATTTAGTAAAGCCAGTCAAAGTCTCTAAATCTTCTGTACACCGCAAACATTTCCGTCTGGTGGTTCATTTTAGTTTCAATCTTATACAAGCGATACTGACCAACTCTGTAGACAAAATTTTAGACATAAATCATTATTTCCTTACCCTCCTTCTTTCGACCATTTAGGACCGCTCACAAAGACTTTGACATAAGGATTGTACTTTTGAATTATTTCACTTTAAAAACCAGACATACTTAGCAAATTTTAGTTATCTTAGGCAAGGTTTTATTCAATTTTTTACTCAACTTAAGAATCTTCCTAGCTGGAGTAAAAATCTATTCTCTACATTTTCTCTTAAATTATTAATATATTAGAATGAATTTTAAAAATGATTAATCCTTTTTTAATTCAAGAAAATCAATCAATAATTTTAGGCTTTAACAATAGAATTCAAATTATTGGTTCTAAAATTTAGCAAAAACAAAGCAAAACAGAAGTGTAGATTTACTCAATCAGAATTATAATATATAAATAATTTACTTACATCGTTTACCTTTTAGATAATGATAAGTCTGTATGTTTGCGACTTCCCTCAAAATCTTGAACGAGATGATCTCTCTCCTATATTCTCAGAATTTGAAGGTTTTATCGAAGTAAGACTAGCCAAAGACAAGAATGGGTAATTATTTAAACAATTTAGTGATAAATATATAGTCAAAAAATAGCTTTTGTAGACTACTAAAATTAAGAGCAAGCTAAGAAGGCATAAAACTCTTGTTCAGGTTTTAGATACAGTGGAGCAACAAAAGGATTGTGTGTAAGATTCTCTGAACATAATAAGCGGCTCAACGAAGGAAATTCTGGAGGCAACAACTCTCGATCAAATTATAGCAATAACGGAAATTAATAGCATCATGGAAACTACTAAAAACCTTCAGCTTTACACAATTATAACCAAAGTAATGGGCATTAAGGGGATCAAAACATAAGACATAAATTTTAAGAGTAGAGCAATAACCAGAACTAGGGAAACGGCTACTAAAACGGTGCTCCTAGAAGTATTCTTAAAAACTCAACTAATGGTTACTAAATTCCTAATAACTCGTCCTCTGATTAATAAGTCTCTTAAAATTAATCTGCCTAGTTACTGTCTAATACTTCCCAGTCGCTGAATAATTTAAATGGTCAATCTCAAATCTCTAGTAGTCCTTAATAGCCACCTGTTTTAAACATGAATAATATCGTAGACCAAAGCTAAATTATGAATAATGTTCTAAATTTGATCAAGGACTAGTCAACTGATTTTGCCAATTCTCTTCCTGGAGATATTTTGAACTAATTGCTTTAAAATCCATCAGCTCTATAATATCTATCAAAGTTAGGAAATTAAACGGCTCCTTCTACTGCAAATAGTTCAGCCTCTTTTCCATCTCCAGTCAGCAACTAAAGTAATAATTTTCAAGATTCTAACGCCTAATAATTGAGTCAATTATTACTTCAAACTAATCCCCTGCTCTCAAATCTGGCGAATCTCCATTCTTAGTAGCTTTACCAATAGCAATCTTAAAGTCACTAATTAAATACCACAGTCATTAACTCTTTGAATCGTTTAAGCTAAAGCTTCAAACATAATCTACCTATACCTAAAAATGCGACTAATACTGTATATGTTGAAGGCCTCCCTCATGATACAACTGAAAGAGAAGTTGCTCACATTTTTAGACCTTTTCTTGGGTTCAAATAATTGCGTTTAATCCCTCGAGATACTAAAGATGGGCAAAGAGTTCATTTTGCGTTCGCAGACTTTGAAAGTGTCTATTAAACAACAATGGTTATTAACACACTCCAAGGTTACAGATTTCATAAGGACGACATAATAGGGCTTTAATTTTCTTATGCAGTAACGAATAATAAGCATGGGAGACGAGAAGACAATCACAGAGATCATAATCATAACTAAAATTACAATAGACATCAAAATAATAATAATTAAAACGAAGGCAATTGAATTATCAACTCCAAAAGGGTATACTACTGTACTAATACGATCTTAATAATTAATTAAAAACTTATTATCCAAATTCTCTTCTTATAATCAAAATTATTCTGAAATTATTAATTCTTTTCAATTGAAATTTATTGATTTCCACAATTTTTTAAGGCTTAAGATCTGTTAAGTAAAAAATATTGTCCTTAAAACTATCAAAAATAACTTAAAACTTAAAATACTCTCAATTTAATGCTATTTTTATAATGCTATTTAGAACACTCTGTTATTAATACACTATTTGAATATTTCTTAATTTGGGATTTATCTTGATTTTTAGTAAAATTTGTTTGCTCTTATCTCTATCCATTATTGTACAAATGAGAAGTTTTTGTCAAGTTCAAAAACCTTCATTCTGCACCTATACTCTAATTTTGGCATTGCTAATTTATTAACGCTCTTCATGAATCTCAATCATATTACTGCTCTAACGACTGCGATGATTTTTCAAGTTTTGAGCACCTCTGTTTTCTTATGTCAAGCTGCGCTTCCTCTTGAAATTACTTTCAATACTTGGATCATAAAGTTCATTTTATTAATTGTTTAGAGACGTAGTCTCTTAGTATAACCAGTCGTATTTATTATCAGAGTATTAATTTAAGGATGGATTATGACCTAACTTGAATTCTTGTTCTTGAATACCATAAGAGTTTTAGTATGGACCTAGCTAGAACTATTAGGGAAAATTTGAAACATTTGAGTTGAGATTATTGTCACTGAATTTGACATTCTGACTTAAATCTGTTGGTGAATCAAGCAGCTAGAATTAATTGCCTTTCTAAGCTTAGTTTATTATTTTTAAATGACGGTCTTCGCTTTAAGTTGTTGAGTCCTCTCGCGTACCATTATTTTCATCGTCAACTGTAATCTCTTGGGGAGTAGTTGAATTAGCTTGAACTTAAGAATTAAGCTAATGTAATTTGATTGGAGAAGAATTCTGTGAACTCTAGGTTTTAGTGCTATTATTTTAGTTTGTTGAATGAGACTTGCTTGGCATTTGAATCAAAGGTTCATATTTCTTGTAATGTGTGGGTCTACGCTCTGATTTCACTGATATGACGTCATCTTGGAATATTTGGGTAGAGGTTTAACAGTTAAATCTCACTTTCTTTATCTGATTCTCAGGAGCCTTCTGACCATAGCATCTTCTTAACATCTCAGCTTTTATGTCTAAATTTTAAATTAGCTAACTAAAAGTATATTTACAAATTTCTGAGGTTGTGCAGCCTACTACAGGTATCAATCTGGTTCTCAGACCAAGAGCTGTGTGCAAAGTTTTTTATTACTGAAATAATTTCTTGAATTCAGATTTCATAATAATTTTATGATTTGATTAGGAGAATATTCACACTAGATTTTGCTTATCAGTTTATGCCTATAAATGGGTAAAAAGGTTAATAATTATGATTTTTTGATAGCTTTTCAATTCAATCGAATCTTTAAGATTTTATAAGATTAGAATTTGCCTTTAATAAGATATTCAGATATCAGACAGTAAAAACTTACATTTTTCAGCATTTCTCTTTGTAATGCCTAAATTTAATTGTAACACTCATGACTCTAGTCAATAGTAGCAGGAAGAGCAAATAAAATTAGAAAATACAAATGATCTACGAGTTCCCTAAACTGCTGAATAGTCAAATATCCCATATTATTGCAGTCATAGAGTGAAAATATTTATGAAATTATATCTAATTGTTACTATTTTATATGAATTTCAGCAAAGTAAGCATAAAATAATTAAATAGAACTTGTGCCTTAATATATCATTAACTTATCATAATTATTTAATTGATAGATAAACCATATTTTAATAATAAATTGAATATTAACTTTACTTCTATGGGGTAACTATTTTCAGAATGTAAAGATGAGTTCTTTTCAGATCAGCCTAACGTCTAATCTTATCAGAACCATCTAATTAAAATTCACAAAAAATCTTAAACAAACCAAGGCAATCAAACTTAGTATGCTTCTCACAATAAAAACCTGAGACCGAGTGTGTTGTGCGATAGCTCTGGAGGGAGTACTCGGCATAGTCTATCGGATTTATTCTGTGTAAATAATAGAATAAATGATGGAGGTCCAATTTCTAAGAGTTAAGCCTAAATGAGTGAACCATCAATTTCTGAGGAAGAGCAAGTGTTGTGTTAGCAAGAGGCTTCTTTATGTTTCTGGTCACTCAGGTTCACTGATTTTTATGAAGTAAGGAATCATTCTAATTTTAAATACTTCTATCTGGAGTGGCGAAAGATGTAACTCAATTTTATAGGCATTAAAAGGTAGCATGAATAAGGGCATTCTGTAGAAAACTGATATATTGAAAGCATTCAGTAAAAAGTTCAAGTTTGAAGTTAACTAGGAACATCACAAATTCGTAGGAGCATTTGAGAAAAAGTAGCAAACTAACCAAGCATAAGAGTCTATGAATTTTAATAATTTCAAATCCTAATATATTCCTGCTAGAAAATTCTTTTCTTCACTAATACTCTTAGGAAAAGATTTTCCTTGTGATAAAGCTGAATAAATATTTTCACTTAATTAGAATATAAAGAAATTTCATGATGTATTTTAGGAAATTTATTTTAATCATGCTAGCCACCACATCACCAATCCCTGCTGGTGTTTTGACTCCATCATTTATCTTGGGCGCAGTCTTTGGTAGACTATATGGCTTTGTTTTGAAAAATATAGGTATTGCCTTAGGAATCACGCTTGTCTAACGTAAGATTTAAGTTTAATAATATTTTCTTTAGATGAGGGTATTTATGCAATCGTTGGTGCAGCTGCTTTAGGAGGAGCAGTAACCAGAACAGTATCAATAGCTATGATTGTATTCGAAATTATTGGTCAAACAAGTCATATGGTTCCATTACTAGTTGGCACCTTAATGGCTTATGCAATCAGCAATTCTATGGCTCTCTCAGTTTATGATGCTCTTCTAGAGATTAAGAATCTTCCCTTCTTACCTACAATGACTGGTGTATCTACATTTTCACTCACAGCTAAAGAGCTTATGAATGAAAACTTCTTATATCTAACATAGGACTCAAACATTTCAGATATTGCAATTATAGTGAGTTAAGTTGGCTTCAGGCCATTCACTATTCCAGTTGTTGAATCAGCAAATAAGAAAACTTTGCTATTCACAGTATAAGCATAAAACTTGAGAAAGCATCTTTTTAGAACTTATAAGCAAGCTTGCAAAAAATTGGAGGTAGAAATCTAATTGGTACTCAATCAATACTTCTACAGCTTGAACTGCGTAAACTAAGATAGTGATAAAAATAATGCTGAATTTACAGTTGATCCACTAATTAATCAGAAAGAGCATCAAATTCAACAATTAAGTTACATTTAAGGAAGAAACTCTCTCTCGAGAAGCAAAAGTGGTGTTAGCTAGTCATTCCTCTAAGATGACTATGAAGGCCAAGATTAAAATAGAAAACTTGAAAGACAGCAAATTGCCCTTGAAGCCTTTTGGAAAACTCCAATTAACTTCAATGATCCTTCTTTACATAAGGATATTGCACCTTTCATTGTAATGGAAGATACTCCAATGTCTAAGTTGCACTTCTTATTTATTATGCTTAACATCTCACAGGTTAATGTTATCAAGAAGGGTATTATAAGTGGGATCATTGAGATATTTATTTTTATTTAAAAATCATCACCAAGCTTGAGTTTGTAAAGAAGAGAAAGGATGAATAAAAGATCAAGCGTAAGGAAATGAAGTTCCAGAGAAAAATGTAAGGAATGATTGGCAGTGACAGAACTCCCAGAGGCGAAGTTGCTGGTCTATTGGATAACAAACCTGATTCCCCTTAAACGACTCCCTTTACTCTTAACTAACAAGTCATTCTCAGATCTTCGTTTGATTAAAATGAACAATAATTCACTGTTAACCCAATTGAACAACAAACTCTGCTTCAATAACAACAGGAGTAGCAAAGATCCTTAAATAGCAGCTCAGGCCATGCTCATAATAGAGATAGCTAAACTATTATTGCCAAATATAGTTACTTTTTGAAACAAATATTGGATGTTAGTCATTGGATTTTAGTTGTAATAAAACAAGTAATTTTAGCTTTATATAAAATCAAACTTTATACCATTTCTTAAAAAGAGAAGGGATGTTGGGAGATTATAATTCAGAAAAATAATAAATAATGTACAATAATATTAGCTTGAATTTATATATAGTTTATAATTTCTATACAATATCTAAAATATTTAATCTTTGATAAAAATAAAATTTTAAACGATAAAACTTCTATTTAAAAAATGAAATGAAAAATACAATCGTTTATTTGTTAACTTAATCTATTTTAAGATGAATCTATAGATTTCCGACTCGATACATTTAAAATAAAATTTTTATATATGAGCAATAATCATAATTGGTATGAGCCGGTTGAAGAGGAAAATAAATAAAACATAAGTGCGGGAAGCCACAATAAAAGCAGTCATAGTTAGAAACAGTGAGAGAATAATGATTGCAAAATTAGAATAATCTTCTTAGTTATTTAGCATTTTAAATCATTATTTTTATTGCCAAATTGAGGTTGATTTGAAATAAATAAAAATAAAAGGGGCATTAAAACGACTTTTCTCAATTATATAAATTATTTACAAATTATTTAAAAATATTAATAAAAATCTCATTCTGCAGAATGTAATTTCACTTAAAATTAAATATAAAATATAATTAGAAATTTATAATCAGTATGTAAATTTTGACTTTTAGCAAACAATTCCAATTTATTTATAGATTAATTATTCGTAATATTATTAAAAAATTTCATAAATTTATAATAAATTCATTTTAGCAATAGAATTTAGTTTGGCCTCTAAATGTTTTCATTCTCTAATATTAAAATATTAAATATAAATATTCATGATACAATAATAATAATTTTATAATTAATTATTTCTTAATTCAAATGAAAAAATTTTCATAATAACTTTCTGCTATTATCAACCATAATTTTATAAACTCTTAGATTTAATTAAAAAAATATTCATTTTTAAATAAATAAAAAAGAAATATTTTTATGATCCTTCCAAAAATTAATCTAAAAATTTCGAATAAAAATTATTTAAATTTTCTTTGAATCTTATTTTGTTTGAAACTCATCTAAACTGTATTGTTATCAATTGTCAAAAATACTTTAAAATGGCTCTCAAAATAATCTTAGCAGTAAATATTATTAATCACATAGTAGTTTATTAAAGATAAAGTCTAACATTTAATTTATACCATTTCAAGAGGGATAAGTAGAAAAAATCAATTGAAATTATTATTGCTAAAGTATAATTGATTTGGGGAAATTCAAAAATAAAAATATAACAGTATGTGTAATTAATATTAACTGCCACTAATTAGATCAGGCTATTAATTGTAATTTGATTTAGTGCACTTTTAAATTTAATTCAGTTATAATAATTATGACCAAATTGTACATTATACATTGTACAGTTTCATAGTATTTTCTTTTTTAAAATTAAGGCGTACTTTCAGAATTGTACAATGTACATTGTACTGTTTCATAGTATTATCTTTTTTTTAATATTAAAATTGTACAAATCTGTGCATTGAGATTAATTAGAGTCATTATTATTAATATTAATATGAAAATTATGATTATTCAAATGAGTGACAACCGGGAACTATATATTGGAGGCTTCTTTCAGAAAGAACATAAATAAATAATTAGAATGGAGAAGCAACTAAAATAGAGGTCAGACTCTTCAACAAATGAGAGACACATTTTTGTTTTTGCCATCAAGACCGAAGAAGATAGATAAATGCACACCCAAGTCGAAGAAGTATTGTCGCTTAAATCGCCGAGGTTCAGCCACGCACTCATCTTTCATGTTACCGATGATGGCAGTTCATTGAAGCAATATCTCTCTACTCACGTAAATTAAAAAAGCCTGTCGTTAGATTCCAGAAGTGCCGGATACTTGCTATTTCAAATCAGTTGCCATTCAGCCAGATGAGTCAGTTAGACAGAGAGTCATTCGAGACGAGAATGCTGACAGCAGAGTTCACAGAGGCCATGATTAGAGAAGATGAGAAGTTCCCCTTCAGTGGGTAGAGCTCACTATGTATTTTCAGTAAAGATCGGCTGCAGATGGGGACGCAGAGTTGATGCAGGACTAGGAGACGGTGATTGAAAATATATATGTGGAGACAAATGACAGCAAACCCGAAGTCAAAAAGTGATCAATATAGTCAAGAAACTAGGGAGATTACACTTTTCATTTTATATTTGCATAATTAATTTATAATAATGACTCTAATTAATCTCAATGCACAGATTTGTACAATTTTAATATTAAAAAAAAAATAATACTATGAAACTGTACAATGTACATTGTACAATACTGAAAGTAGGCCTTAATTTAAAAAAAAGAAAATACTATGAAACTGTACAATGTATAATGTACAATTTGGTCATAATTATTATAACTGAATTAAATTTAAAAGTGCACTAAATCAAATTACAATTAATAGCTGATCTAATTAGTGGCAGTTAATATTAATTACACATACTGTTATATTTTTATTTTTGAATTTCCCCAAATCAATTATACTTTAGCAATAAAAATATTTCAATATTTTTTCTCTATTTTTATAAAAGAAAATTCAAAAATTTAAGCATTGAGATAAGAAAAATTTAATAATAAATTATTGCATCATCTTACTAAATTACTAAAAATCCATAAATTATAATAAATATAAATGAAATCCTTATTAACTCTGTCTCTGGCTGCTCTTCTGGCTCTTTTGCCTGTAAATTCTCGAGAATACAAAGTAGCTATTTTGAGTGATATTCATTTGTAAATTAATCACAATTTTTTTTCATGTATTAGCAAAATATTTACTTAAAATATAATAATTTCTATAAATTTTATGAACATTTGCAGCCATTTTACGACCCATACATAGATGCAAGCACTTATTGCGTGAACAAATCTATTTCAGATTTTCTTGATCCCCCTTCTAGATCGAAGATTTACGCTCCTCTTGGCCGTATACTTTGTGACTCACCTGCATTAATATTGCTTTTCAAGAAATTTGTGTCAAATAAAAATCAATGGTGTAATTACTATGCACCAAAACTATATTTATTTGTGTAATAGTTGAAGGATTTATAAAGAGAATCAGTGAGTTGAAAGAGCCAATTGATTACCTACTATTAACTGGGGATATGGTTGGCCACACTTTGTCGATAGAACTATACGAAGAAGATTAACCAGAACTTTATGCCAAACTTAAAGAAGTTCACACTCAAGTCTCTGATTATTTAGCCTTATATTCTAATTAATTATTTAAAAAATAATTACTTTAATTAAGAGCCTACTACCTTCCAAATACTGTTATTTTACCAACACTTGGAAATAATGACTATAAATACCACTATTAGTCACCCAGTGAATCTGACAAGTAGGAATTTTAC
This sequence comes from Oxytricha trifallax, assembly GCA_000711775.1. Taxonomy (NCBI): domain Eukaryota; phylum Ciliophora; class Spirotrichea; order Sporadotrichida; family Oxytrichidae; genus Oxytricha; species Oxytricha trifallax. Next base: position 17,961 of record ARYC01018099.1, read on the forward strand.
TCATTCTTCTTCCAGCAATATTTCAAGAAGCAGCCAAAGAACACTTAAATTCAAAATTTAGGAGATATTTAAACCACTCTAATGAACGGAGGCTACTATAGAGTTGACCTCTCCGAAAACATTTCATTCTTAGGTTTAAACACAATGATGTTTAGCATCAAGAATCAACCAGAAAATTAAGCATGCCAATAAGCTGATCAATTTTAATGGCTTGAGAGATAGTTCATAGATGCTGAGCCAGGCAGAAAATTCATTTTATCTAATCATATCTACCCTGGTACTAAAATTGAAAATAGATAACTCAAGAAATTGTGGCATTCCAATTTCACAGTTGAATTCATTGAGCTACTTCAGAAATACCACGATAAAGTTTTAATCGAAATCTCTGGGCATGATCATGTGGCAGACTTAAGGTACAACAAAGGATCTTACGTAGAAATGGTTGATAAATTTTTATCAGTTGAAGAAGAGTAGAAAGATTACAACTTCCATAACTTATTAATAGCCCCAGGTGTCACATCGGCAACCGCTCAAAACCCAGGTTATACTACTTTCACTCTCGATAATGAGCAAACTGCTGTTAAGGATTTGTAGATGACTTTCTTGCCCATAGAAAAAACATATAACAATTCTTATGTTGTGAGTGATTTGGATTCATGGCCTTGGAGACACTTAGAATTCAAAAGTCTTGGTATTAATGAAATAACAGCTGACTCCATAGATTAGCTCAAGAATAGAATTATCGAGGACGAGGCATTTTTGTGGAAATACTTAACTTTGAAAATTGGCTACGATCCTGAAGATCCAGTTGAGATGCAGAAATCTATATCAATGCATATAAATGAAGTTGGAATCGTTGATGATGATAACAATATAAACTTAATTATATATTATATTTAGTTTTATTCTATTGTGTTATTCAGTTATTGATAGTTTTAATAAGATTGTGAAAAAATGCATGTTAGCCTAATGGAATAATAAATAAATTTAATTATCCCAATAATTAAATCACAAAATAAGTGAGTTTAATAGTTTAATTTTTGGAAACTTTAAATAAAAACTTTTTAATTTATAATAAAAAATTATACAAACAAATCGATTGATAATTTGGGGATGAATACATAAACCATAATCTCAATAATCTGAATAGATCTTTTCTATTAAAAGCTTTAATAATGTTTATATGTACAAATGCCAGATGTTCAATAGTTTAGGTCATGATGATTTCTTGGATTGTATGGAAAAAACTTAGCCAACTGAGAAGAATGATAGAAAAGTTCTTAAGAAAAAGCATTGAGTTTGTTTTTTCTTAAGCATTCTTGCTTAAATCTCAAATCTAAAATCAATTCTTAGAAAAATATAATCGATTTAATATAAATAAACCATAATATTTCAAGGTTTATCATTATTTGAAGTTTAATATTCATCAGAATTATTACCAATAGATTAAATAAATGAATCATAAATTAAGAGATAATTGCAAAAAATATCCAAGTTAAGGAATAAGCAATTTTTGTATTGAAAACTTGATTTAATTAATAAAAAGCAAGGACAAAATCTTTTTTTAAGAGTTTAAAAAGAGACATATTATTTATTTTCACGATAAATTGTTCTGATATTAGTGAATTGACTTGTTTTGCAGTAAATAATATGTTTTATTTATTCAAAATAATTATAATTTCATTCTCTATATTTTGGTAAGAAGATATTTAATTTATTAAGCTATTCCAAGTAAATTAAATTTTAGTCAAAATACTATTTTACATTATAAGAAATTATCAAACGATTATAGTGGTATTTATCAAAATCTCTAAACAGCAGAGTAAAAATATACTATACACCCATTGAAATAACCCAATCACATGCAGTCCCTGACTACATTCCGCTTTACTATCAAGATGAACTCAATTTATATATTGCTTAACTTTATGAAAACTCTGTATTATATTATTATAGCATTAATAATTTTGAACTGCTTATCCCATCATAGTTCCCACCAAATTTCGACTCTAGTGCTTTAAATTACTTCACTCAAGCAGGTAGTATATTCAAACAAACTTTTTTCTGTGTGGTAGCGACCAATATAGCTCTAAATATATTTAGTAGTTGCAGTTTGCAGTTTATTTGGAGCTTCGTCAACAGCCTCTAATTAATATTATCAACTTTGATAAATAAGATAAAACTTGGATGTAATTGACTTATATAAATATATGCATTATAAACTATAATTTTGTAATATCGTACATCCCATTGATGAACATAGACGTACCAGCTAATTTATACACGATATTAAGTTTGATAGAGGGGCCTCTTTAGTTCTAAGTCATAGATACTAAGGAAGCAGCAAGCACAATGCTAGGAATTGATATGAGTATCGAAAGGCCTTACTATAATGAACTGTTTAATTAATTCGGGTTTGATAATCTAACATAAATATTTATATGCACATTGTTAGATTTGTTCGGCATAAATAAGCATAAAATAAAAATATTATCAATGTAATTTATTGAATAACCTAGTTGCATTCAATTTACAGAACACACTCTTTTATATTGATCATAAAGTTAAAAATTGAAAAATATTTAGTTTAATTAAACTGCACATTATGTTTTGATAAGGAGATAAAAGTTGAAATATATTGATTAATATATTCATTAAAATTTATCTGTCTAATACTCATTGGCTTTATTCAATAAAATTTCAAGATATTGAATTATAAAAAAAAGGTAAACAGCTCCTTTGAATATTATTATTTATTTAAAATAAGTAATGATATTATTATTTTTGTTTAGTCTAACTGACTACCAAAGTATATTTAAAATTGATGATAAAATCTATAAATGCACGATTTTACACAGAAGAGTACTAAACTAAATTATAATTATTAATAAATAAACCATTAAATGAATAAAATAATTAATTTTAATGACTAGTTATTTTTAATTATTTTTAAATAAATATTAATTATTCCTATATCTTTTCTCTTTATAACATAAGAGTCAATAAATAATTTATTGAATGTGGCTAGTTATTTTTATTTTCCAGATTATTTTCTCCTTTCTCAATAATAAGTTTTAATTTAGACCAACTAATTATCTATGTTTTATTTATACTTGCTACTTTTCCCAGTTACACTAATTCTTGAATATCTATTAGGCCAGCTCGGAAAATACTTAAAATTGTAAGATTTTAATTAATATCTCATTCTCATTCGATTATAGTGTTAAACCCCTAAAAGGCAGGTTTTCGAAGCTCTTTCATTTCAGTTTTTACATAAGAATCTTCCTCGAAAACTACATGTAAATTTTCATTTCCTGCGTTATAAACTTAAGTTTGAGAACGGAATTCAATATAGGGGATTATTTTTCGTATTTCATAGCTTTTATACTAACTGCTCTTGTCATAGTTTCCCCTCTATTCATTATTATACTCATGATTGGATTCAAAGATAAAAAGACTAAGGAGTAAAGAGTTATGCAAAAATTTAAAGTGATTTTTGAGGGGTTGAATTTAAACTCAATTCTTGCAAAATCCTATAACTTGATTTACATATCACGCAGAGTCATCTTTTGTCTTTCAATTCTTTTTTTTGGGGATACACCAGCCATTTAAATCTAGTTGGCTATTGGAAGTAGTTTCATACACCTGCTATATATAGCAGTTATTTAGCCTTTTAAGAGCAAAAGCTAGAACAAAATTGAAATCATTAATGAGACATTCGTGTTGATTATTTTTTCTCTCATATCTGTATTCAGCGATTTTGACTGTTTTTTGGATGGAAATCACGCAGATAGTAGTTCTCCTTAAGTTACTGATAATAATATAAATGATACTTTAAGTATTGAAAGAGAAGTAAACTTGCAGTTTCAAGTTGGATGGGCCATTTTGGCTTTGATTATTACAATCACATTGATTAATGCAGCAATCGAATTTATTGAGACTATCAAAAACATGATCAAAGTTTTTAAGAGATTTTGGAATTTTAGAAAACATGATAAGGTACACGATGAAGCCACTGTAACCATTTAATTTAATTCCAAAGTTTCTACTACTTCTGACCCAATAACACGAGGTAAAATTAAGAAAGACAAAGATCCTAAGTTGGATCTCAGAAAAGTTAACTTCAAATTAATTTTTAACATTTAATGTTTAAATGCAAACCCGCTTGAATTTTACTTTAATAATCTTAAAATAAGTTAACTCTTAAGCAGCCTTAAATAGTCAAAACCTCTTTAGCTTAGACGGAGACAGCAGCTCTGGAAATGACAGTAATAAACACGGATCTCGATCGATAATTTACCTCATTGAAAATTTAGATGAGGAACTAGATTTATAAGAGTTTCAATATACACAGAGAGATGCGAGAATTAGGACGAGAGCCAGTAATAGAAGCAACAATTTAAATCTTGATTGGATCATTGACACATTTGAGACTAGCTCTAATATCGCAGAACTTGGTATAAAAACATAGATTTAATAATAGGAATACATTTTTATATTATAAACATGAAGATGATTTGATATACAAGTCTCCATAATGCTGATTAAATTTATTGATTTCAGAAAAAGTAATTAGTAATGTGTTATATTTTTGATTTCAAATATTTGAGCGATTACCATTCTCTGTAATTAACACATAAATTTGATAAATACCCTTGTAGATTGACTTTTATAATAAACGAATCGTCGTCAAAATTTTCAACAATAAATTTCAATCTCTTTTCTTTGGTTCCATCAATATTTATGAAAACTTGCAAGTAATTCATCAGATTTTGAATGATTATTTACTCTGGCTAGTATCTATAATAAACCTTAATCTCACCAATACGGTTCATTCTAATCATGTTTGTGTTAGGAAATTCTGTTTAATCAAGCCAGAGAGAATTATTTGTTATGAAGAAGTTTTAGTAAATATTTAAAGAATCTATTAGATAATTTGTAATAAAAATAAGTTTATTTAACATTTTAAGTTTTGAGACTGGTCAATATACTATGACATATTCTGACTATTTGAAAAGATGGGGGGAGGAAGTTTCCTGTCAAGTAAATTTAAATAAATAATTTTTATAAATAAAATATAAATATTTTTAATTATAATTTCCTACCTCATTAAATGCTTAGTATAAAAGTTTAACATTTGTTAAGAGTAAAAATAGATAAAATGCAATTATATCAAATATCATTATTTTAGATATAGAACGATATTTTTATTTTGATTCTTACTAAAAATTTGGAAAAATAAATAGAAAACAAAAAGATATAAAGATGAAATATTGTCTGACATGAAGTAGTTTTTGCGAAACTTCATAAGTTATATAATAAATTGCTTGAATCATAAGCTTGTGAAAATCATAAAAAGGTATTTAAAGTGGTCAAAAATTTAAATTTCATAAAGAAAAATAATAAAAAAAAAGAATTTTTGACAGGAAAATTCCCTAAAATTATTTTTTCATAAATCTTGACAGTAAACTCCCCCGAAAAGATTAGTTAATTGCTATATATTACTTTTGTTCAGAGTTTGGGCCATCTACAACGTTTAAAGTAAAATTAAAGAGCCCTTCTTGTAAAGTTGTCATGTCTGTTAATTTGACAAATATTAAATAAAAACCTAAAAGAATAGCCATTATGAAAAAACTATAAGTTTACCAATATACACATTGAAGATTGGAGAGATGTCTAGTTATTTTCCATCGAAAGTAATGAAGTTTGGTAGGCTCTCATTATCTCCTAATGATACTTCCATTTAAACTTTAAAACTTAAAAATTACAATAGATTTGACTAGTTTAGTAATTTTTATACATCAGTCGATCCGGAACTGCTAAAATATGCAGGAAATTTATATTTCTTTGAGTAGCCTAGCACAACTGTGACATTTTCTAAATAATCTGTGAAGGATGGTCCATTGTAAATTGAATGCACTATTTATTTGTGAACTCCCCCTCTAACAAGGAAAGTTATGTTCACTGATCTTTGCTAATTGTTTGGAAGAAAAGCAGTCAAAGTAGTGATGTAAACTTAAATTTTACATATAAAATATATTAAGAAATTTATTTTCTATTATTTTAGTCCATTACTGGAAGATCTGGGTTCTTTGAATAAGCTGTAAGAATTTAACCGTCATAAGAAAGGAAACTTTTGGAGAGATTATAAAAATAGCTTTAAAATAACAATAAAATTATGTATGGCAAAATTCAAAGAGCTTAAATTTACTGAAATATGACCTCTTTATAGATTTAAAGCCTTATAATTAAGAACTCTAAATAAGATTATCGATATTTTTAAAAGAGTTTGATTCTTGGGATTTTATTGTAATTTTTTGTAAAATATTCTTTAAATTATCAATTCCAATTTTAAAATTTATACTTAGAAATATAGAAAAATTATTTTTAGCCCTCCTAACCTTGCTTAGGATCCGTTAAGGGAGGTGAATACTCAATTTTATATGTCATATTCAAGTCGCTACAAGCATAAATATTATTTTTATTTTATTTTTCTAAATTTTACAAGGTATAGAATAGCCAAATCTCAATCAAAATGTTTCGTTATTCAAAATATTTATCTTATATTAATATTTAAGTTAATGGGATATACAGCTCTTAGCTATAAATTCTATATTTGTATACTCTATAAACCAGATCTAACTGCGTGATTTCTCCGATTTTGTTGACCTTAGTATTAACTACCAAACTATAATTCAAAATTTAGTTGGCATTAGTCTACTCATTAGTAACTGCAAAATTCAAAAGTTGTGCTCTCGCTATAGTCTCATTTTATTATAAAGTATTCGCAACTTTTAATAAATTGGCTTATGATAAGCTTGTTATGTTAATAGCCTAGATTAGATTAGGCAGCAAAGACTCATCAAAAGGGCTATCTACTATATAAGTTGGGAGAGGGTAGGTACCAACAAACGCAACATCGTTAAGAAAGCTTAAGTCCAAAGTTACATAAGTGTGTCCGGCTATGATACTTCTATCCTTTGATATAGATAAGAAAATTTAAGAAATTATGCCATTAAGAAATTACTAATGTAATTTGAATTATTTATGATATAGCATAAGCTGCTCTGGTATTGAGTATGTTTTAAGAGCTTAGTGAAGTCGAGCTTCCTACATTTTTGACAGATATTACATGATTATTGTAGAAATACATTTGAATTTGTAAAATGAATTATAATTAAACTACAAATAAATCAAAATCTAGGCAGTTAAAGTAGTCTAATTTAAACGATCTTGGGCTCATTCGAAAGAGAATTCAAAATTAGCTGGACTTTACTATTGGCGGTACTATTTTATCTCATCCCTGGAGCGAGATAACTCGACTTTAATTAAACACCTTTAAATTCATTAAATTATACCCTCACATTAAAGTCGAGTTATCTCGCTCCATGGATGCGATAAAATAGTACCGCCAATAGTAAAGTCCAGCTAATTTTGAATTCTCTTTCGAATGAGCCCAAGATCGTTTAAATTAGACTACTTTAACTGCCTAGATTTTGATTTATTTGTAATTTAATTATAATTAATTTTACATATTCAAATGTATTTCTATGTTATTATCAGACATTAGTTAAATATTTATCATAAAGCTCAGCTGAAGTTTTCCACCATTATCAGGAAAAATCGAAGCTCCTACATTTGCCGTTCCCAGGTATATTTATAGTACATTGAATTTTGTATTTATATAAGTGCTTTGACATTCTCTTATATGCTCAGAAAACTCATTTACTATTTGCCAACCAAACAGAGAATTCAGAATATTGGATGAGTACAATTCTTCAGAGTAGTAAATGTCGATATCGTTGTGATACCGATTGTAGTCTAAACTTTATCAATATAAATTTATAATGCTAATCTATAATATAGATTTACTTTCTCAAGACAGAACAAATGGAAAGATACAGAATCATCAGTGATGTAATTTTCAGCTGTTACATTAACTCTGAAAAATAAATTTGTTATGCTTGTAGCATAATTAGAGTACATATCTGTTTCTGTCTAGTTTTGATCCATTTTAATAACACTACTTTAGATGTTTTACTGCCAAACTATTTAAGAATTTAAGAAACTGTATTTAAATATAAACCCAAGATCTTTGGTAAAACTTCCTGATATGTATATTAAATTCAAATTGTTGCTAAATATAGCTTCACTGAGTTTAATAGTCTAAACTTGAAAATCTTAAGCAATATCATCAGTGTTGTTTTAAACTAGAGAATTTTAGAATAAGTAGGAGTATTGAATCTTTACTGGCCCTCGAATATCTGATCCAACATTCCCTCTAAGAAGAGGTGAGTTCCAATCAATGTTGAAATTTGCCATTAAAATTCCAAGTTTCTCATAAGACTTTATCACAAAAGTTTGTTAGTCATCAATATCAATGTACTCTGTAATATTTGATTCGTTTGTTACTTCTATCTCCACGTCAGAGAATGTTATTATCTATTGATCATTTGGCATAAAAGCCTAGTTGTTAAAATAAAGAATTTTCTCAGTAGGTCCCTATACGATTGTTTAAGAATTTTCATCATCTTCAGTATTAGAATTTGGATCTAGATTCTGTGAATCGGTATCGTTCTAATTTGGATTAATATTATTACTTTGGGACTCTGAGTTATCTGTGGGTGTGGAATTAGTAGGGTTAATGACAAGTTCTCCATTAGGTTATAAACTGGAATTGTTTGACGTATTTTATGGTGCTAAATTTTGTGCTTGAGTAGAATCATCAGAATTTGACTGGTCATCTTATTTATTAATTGCTGTGGTCCCATTAAGTATCTTAGGTACTGGTCTATTGAAGCTAAATGAAGTCTTTATTTAACCATCTTTTACATCCAGCACTGTTATAATCGCTTGGTAAAACTAGAATAATTAGGATTTGTATAAATTTATTATTGAAATAAGTTTATGAATTATCGATCGTAGAATGGAGGGAATGGATAGTAGCTTTTACATCACATATTTTTTAGTCTTTTTATTTTGAAAAAGAAAAAGACTATAATTGATGGTTAATTTTTTAGTAAGAAAGTGATATGTTAATATAAATTGAGGGTTACTCAATAACTACTACTATCGGTCGTAGTGATGATAATGTAATTGCCAGACTCTGAAAATTTACATGAATCCAAACTGATATATTCCTATATAGACTAGGTTGTGGTGCTATTGCTAGTTTAGTTATTTAAATCACTTGTACTGCTGGATCCATCACTTGCTGTTTGAATTAAATCCCTAGTTAGACTTACGTACTTAATCCATTTTTACTCTAATTTTCCATTGTAAAGTGCAATCAGAGGGGAATTAGTGATTTATGTTTGAGTCTGTGGAATCAAATCACCAACAGAATGATTAATTTCTAGATATATAAATACATATATTGTTTTGCATAAAATATGTGATAAATAAAAGAATTAGTTTTGCCACAGAGCAAAATATTTTCTTCCTGTGATGTTTGGTTCATATAGTAGTCTATAGAGGAAAACTCAGTAAGTCCATTTTAGCCTCCATATATAATAAAAATAAGTTAATATACTCTAAATGTTTAAGAAATTAGTAAATAAATCGTTTGATAAAGATTCTTATATCTAGTAAAATGAATTAAAGCACACACCAGGCGTTTATACACTAGATGGTTGTTAATTCTGAAGTTATCGCTTGATGTTATTCGTAGTTTATTGATTAGATATAGAAGGGAATGAAAATATTATTATAAAGTTAACCAGGAATAGTATTACTTTTGGAGACTTAATTCTTGATTATTTAGTCATAATTTTAAATGAATTACAAATCAAAGATACGCTAATAGTCTTATTGGATATAATTTTAAACAGTAATGTTAAATAGTGAACATTATAATACTCGATGATGATTTAATTATTTATTGATGTTCAGGCATCCTACAGGACCTTGTCTTTGATTTCAGAATTTCTATCTCCGATACTGTATCTGTTTTTCTTAGAGTCCAAATAGACATATTGCAAACTCCATCCTTTCTCAATAAGATTTCTCTCTAACTCTTCAAAATTGACTTTAGCATAATCTTTCTCAGCTTATTTGAATGAAAACTCAATTTAACTTTAATCTAATTTCTTAGTACTCTTCACTTCCTCTTACAAGTTATTGTCGAGTAGTCTAGCAAAGTAGTAAGACTTAAGAATGTCTGAATTGGATGCGTCTTTATTCAAATTTAAGTGTATCTTGTATATGCGATCGTTATTTAGCATTTTCTTCATTGATAGCTAGAAACTAGAAGTCAAAGGCTCAACATAATAAACAAAATTTCTATCTTATTTAGATAGCTGCTTTAATAAGCTTTAAGAGTGATCTTTAGCGATGCTCTTTTCTAAGGCCTGATAAACAGTTTTCTCACCATACTTTATAAACTTGCAAATTTTTAGGTTTATTACGTTTGGCAAGTAAAATGCCTCAATATCATTAATATATTCAGCAGTGTGAATCAGTTTCTCGTTTGATTTGAAAAACTCATTGAATAGTAGGAAAGCTCTTTGGTTATTTAGGTACAATTCATCTATAACTTTGGCTGAGTAATAAGAGGCAGCTATGTTCATAACAGTAAGCACAAAAAACACAGGGTATAATTGATATATTGATGTTATATCAATGATCTTTGAGATACCAAGACCACAAGCCCCACCTATCAAGGTAGACGCTGTGAATTAAGAGACACTTTTCCCTGAAATATCTCCTATGTTGTTATTCTTAGCAAGCTGCAGATTTATACTTGCCCTTGATGCTGAAGCTAAGAGAAAGCAAATATTCTTTCCTACATTTGCAAGCGAGGCTAAAGCCAAAAAGTATTGAGGAAAACTTAGAGTGAGAATTTCAATGTACATTGAAATATTTAAAGCGAAAATTGCCATAAACCTCCATTTTTTAATATCAACATCGAAATTTCTTCCATATCTACTAGCAAACAGGATGCCACCTAACTGTCCCAGACCATCTTTCAAGACCCAAGTATATGCTGCAGCTGCTAAGTTTGCTTGCGTCATCGTACTAAAAGATCATACTTAAGAATGTCTTATTACAAAATATTTATAATGAAATGATATTCACTTACCTTCCAATTGCTACAAATAAACTTTAAGCACTCAAAAAGCCCATAGCAGTGTACATAAAGGCACTTATATTACTGTAGATTGTAAATTTCAAGTAACTAGAAGAAAGGTATGTGGATAACCACTGCAAGAAAGTTTCGAACAATAAAATCCGAATATATTATATATATATTATTTTTTATAAAAGAACAATGATTTAGCTTTTAAACTAATTTTAACATTAAAGCTAATTAAATTGTTTCAGAAAAATATCAATGAAGTTTGGAAATAAAGTTATTTTTATTTATATTCATTTAATGCATTGGAATTTATTTTATCAATTATAATAAGAATCAATATTTTATTAACGCTAAATATTTATGTAGATTAATCAAAACCTAATGTGATTAAGAAATTGTAACTACTCATTTTCCTATGATAGCTAATATGTTTACTATAACAAATATAAATGCTAGAAATAAATGTCAAAAAAATAAATTGATAAAAAGACTTTTGTTGAGGTAGAGAAATAATAGAAAAACTATTAAAAATAAATTTGTAAAAAATAAAATAATAAGTCAGATTTAATTTAAATAGAGGCCTCCCTCTTTTTAAATGTTAATTTATTTTTTAAAATAAAAAAATGACATTTAAAGGGTTTGGGGTAGTTGAATCCATTATAGATATTTTTGTTTAATTAATTCACTTGATTAGTCTATTACGCCTTATGAAGTTTATGCACTTATCCAGTTGTGCAGTCTATCTCAGCTATACGAGGCTGCTCGTCTTTATCATTATAGTAGCTTTATATTACTAAGTGCTTTAACTCTTAATTGATATCAGGAGATTATGATTTTAGTTTGAGTGATTCATTATCTGAATAAATATCTTGAGAAGTTAAAATAAAAACATAAATATATATTTAAACTTAAAAAGTTCCATCTGATTGCTAAGATGGCATGAATTCAATATGTGATGTATTTAAATTTTCATCTTTGTTTTAGTCATGCTTGCTTGAGAAATTTCTGTTTATTTAATAAATAGTCCTACTACCACTGTATATTTAATGATGCCTAAGTTGATTGCTTCTTGCTTAATCATTGTGTTAAATTTAAGCTTTAGATGTTCTTAGAATATTCAAGTTATGGAAATTTTATTGCTGCTAATGATAAAGCTTATTGCAGAGGAAGTTTAGTCTCTGTCTTTATTTCGATAAATTAAACATCACAAATTTAAATGTCTATATTTTATAATTAATACTATAGCTCTTATCTGTGATAGATTAACATTGATTATTTAAGTCATTGGTAAATATTAGAGATTTAATTAAAAAATACAATTAAATTAAAAATATATAAATACTATGAATCTTTTAAGAAACAGATACGAGGTGCAAATCGGCAAGAATTCTTGTCAATATTTGAGTGAACTGTATTCAAAACCTAAAATTTAAACTCTAGAATCAGAAAGTTAAGAAAATTAATCTCAATCTCTAATTAAAATCTAAACCAACTTGAATAAAAACCTAAAAGTACCCTAAAAAATATCAAATGATATTTAAGAATTTTTACTTTTAGAATTTTAAGGAGAATTTGATCACACTACTTTAACAGTATTTGACAATGAAATTCTTGGAACTCTTCAAAAAGACAATAAAAAATTCCAGCCAAACACTTCAAGAGGGAGCTAGGTAACTCAGGAAACTTATCTCTTTGAATGTGAAATGATGCAGCTCAGAGGGCAGATAGTAGACTTAAAATAACCGATATTAGTGACAGAGAAAATTGTAGCATAAGACAAAATTGGAGAAGAGAAACAAGTTGAGTTTAAGATTATCGGGGTCATCAAGAGAAAAATTTAGTTCAATTAGAGACCAGTTATTAATAAACAGAAAGCTTTGTTAAATAAGAAAGCAAACTGAAGATCTATAATTACTAATGATTTCAAATAATTTTGGGAAAATTAAGTAAATTAAATCAAAATGATATTTTTATTTAAAATCTTTTTGACATCAATTATACTCAATCATTTATTCATTAATTTTAATAATATACCACTTCTATCACAGATTTAAATAATCATTAACTTAAAAAGAGAAATCTTTTACTAGTATAAATTTGAAAATCTAAAAATGAATTCAAGCAATGCAAGACCGCAGAAGGTTATGCGAGGATTAGCCTTATTCATCGGAGATATTAGAAACTGTCAAAACAAGGAACAAGAAGAGAAGACAGTGTATAGGGAAATGGCTAAAATTAGAGGAAAGTTTTAAAATAGAGCTCTATCAGGGTACGATAGAATGAAGTACACATGGAAGTTAATCTATATGTACATTTTGGGCTACGATGTAGACTTTGGGCATGAAGAATCACTCAGTTTGATTAATGCTGCTAAGATTAGTGAGAAATGTACTGGCTATATAGCTTTTTATTAAAAAATTAATTTCAATATAAAAAAATTTTGGTAAGCTACAGGAATGATGCTTAATGAAAAAAGTGACCAGAAAGTTTTTGATAGAGTGATAAACGCCATAAAATAAGATTTAACATGCGGGAATCAAATTTGTGAAGCACTCGCCTTATCCACCGTGGGAAACATTGGTTCAGTAGAACTAGCTCAGCAGCTCGATGATATTGTGATTCACAAAGCCCTTAGTGATGATAGATCTATTCCAAAGCAAGTTAGAAAAAGAGCCATCCTTACACTCTTATCCTTCTTTAAGCGTCACAGAGCAAATTACAATCAAGAAAAATGGTTAAGAGGATTCAAATTTTTATGCACCATCGATGATTTAGGCTTACTATTATCAGCTTATTCTCTAATTATTGGAACTATTCAAATTATGGGAAGATAAGGCTATGAAGACCTGGTGCCATTATTGATTGATAAAATTCATTAAATAAATAGCTCAAGCTCTGGCTACAGTGCCAACTAACAAGGTTACTTCTAAACTAAAATATTCCATTCTATATATTATATTTCGATTGATGGCTAAAATACAAACTAGGGTTTATTATTAGACTGTGTGCCCATGGTTATAGATTAAAATCTTGAAATTACTTCAATTGTTCCCCGCACCTTCTGACTAATAGCAATTAACCAAAATTAATGAAGTGCTATTGCAAATTGTACATAAGACTGAAGTCACAAAGAATGTCAATAAGAACAACTCTGACCACTCTATATTTTATTTATTCATTATTAGACCATATATATATAATATCTTAATTAATATAGCTAAACTAATAACTCAACTTGTGATGATTTTATTAAAAAAATTATTAATGTATTCCAGACGACAAATTATAATTAAAATTATTATTCAAAACTTTAATACCTTTCAAAATAATTAATTATAACCATTTTAAAAGATATGATTTTCACATTTTTGTTTTTAAAAACTAAGATTAAGTATAACTTAAAATGTCTTTAATTAAGGCTTTTATCTTAATTAATTTAGTCATTAATCATAAAGGTCAAGTGAATAACTTAAATATAATTGTGCCTTAGTTAAAAAATTTGAATAATTCAGACCGATTTTAAATTAAATAATCAATTTAATTTCGAAATAATATTATATAAGGTTTAACCCTACAATAAATTGATTAAGTTATTTAATATTTATATTGTTTGAAGCATTTAATTTGGTTATTCACTACAAGAATAATGCTTTTGAGACTTTGAGAAAAGATCTGGTATCTTTGCTTTAATTAAATAATACTCTTTTTATCATATATTAATATAATGCCTATTTAAAAAGAATACTGAATTATTCATAAAATTGCTTGGTAAATTTATTTCAGTTAAAGAACCAAACATTCGCTATTTGGCTCTAGATACCTTGGCCAAATTAGCTGCAACATCACATAATTCTGACATTAAGATTAAGGATCATCTTCCAACTATCATTACTAGTCTAAGAGATTAAGATATATCAATTAGAAGAAGATCCCTTGATTTATAATAAAATTAAGTTAAATTATATATAATTTTCACTTTTGTTTTTAAATTGATTTGATGTTCAACATCTGTGATTAAAGAATAGCGGGAGAAGTAGTAAATGAACTGTTAGACTATCTTTAAGAGAACGATTACGATCTCTAGGAAGAAATGGTGCTAAAGATAGCTATATTAGCAGAAAAATTTGCTGAAAACTTAAACTGGTACATAGACGTAATCATTAAACTAATTGAATTCGCTGGCGATTATGTCGGTGAAGATATTTGGTACAGAGTGGCTTAAATCATTACAGGTTTTGGACAAGCTGAGCCTAATGTTACACTTTAGAAATATGCTGCTCTCAAGTTCTTTGATATCATGGCAAGACCCTCGTTGCATGAAACTATGGTAAAAGTAGGAGCTTTTGTTTTATCTGAATTTGGTTACTCGATTCAAGATTTACCAGGCAAGTAAATTCCAAAGTAGTTCTAGCTAATCAACAAGCATTTCTTCAATATATCCCCTTCATCTCGTGGTATATTTTGAAATACCAAATTATATTAAGGTTTGTATATTAATTGCACAAAAAATTGATTCTTTTATGTTGGGTATGTTGATGACAGCATATATGAAAATGTTGAAAAACTGCCCAGCTTTAAAAAGCTAAGTAGTTCCAATACTTGAACAATACAAAGATTACTGGGATGAGGATATCCAACAAAGAGTTTGTGAATATTTGGCAATGTTAGATTTAAGCGAAGAACTTGGTGAAGAAGCTACTCAACTCATGATTGAAGCTCTAGATATAATGCCTAACTTCAATGATGCACTTCAGTCAAATAGTATTCTAAACAGAAGAATCATGAAGCTTAAAGTTGAAAAAGGATTCAATATCAATAGCGAAGAAGTAGACAAAAAAGTCAAGCAAGGACTAACTCAGTATGAAACTAACAATTAAGTATCATCAGCACTTAGCACTAACCATCCTTCAGTTCTTAGTGGAATAGAAGGACTTATAAGTTTATAAATTCTTGTTATTATATAATTAATATGATAATAATCTTGGGTCTGATTCTAGAAAGCATGAAAAGGTAAATGAAATGAAATAAAACCCTAAGAAATAATCTCCAGCAGTTTAATAAGAAGGAAATCTTTATTTTATCCTTCAAAAATATCTTACATTTAATCTGTTAGATCTCGATACCTTACTTGGTGGGTCTTCTCCAGCTTAATAAAAGCCTTAAGACTTACTCTCATCCATTGCAGACCTTTAACCGACAATGATGAGTGGTTCAGGGGATCATGAGATTCTTAACCATAGATTTTATTAAGCACATGCAGATAGATTCAGCCCTTAATAAACTGTTAGAATAGGAACTTAATCCCTTGATATGAATTCAATTAACTCACAACAGTGGAAAGCACTCTTACCTTATAGTGTAAAGGATGGTGTTATTTATTAGGACTCTAATCTCACTGTTACTTGCTCGATTTAAACTATAAAGTACCTTCAGAGATTACTTCTAAGCTTCGATTGTAGCAATGATCATGGTCAACACATTAGTGAGCTCAACACAAAACTCCCCACTGCATAATATTCAGAACAATTAGAGCTGTAATAGTCACCAGTAAAATATGCTCCAGATGGTAGCAGTGCACCTTAGGTGGTTGTCATGGTTATGCTTAAAGAGAGTATCACAACTTGCCCTACTATGAAAATATCTTACAAACTTCCTAATGGATAAGGCTATCAAACTGAATTCAGATTACCAGTATTTATGAATAAATTTACTGAACCTGTAGAGATGCCCTCCTCAGATGTATTCATTAAGACATGGGATGATATAACTCATAACAGACCATAATCTTTCTAAAAGCTTGATGTGATATTTAAGAATCCAGCTCCTTCACATGTTCCTCATACGGAAGTCCTGAATAAAACTGCAAACTTCTTTAAAAATGGCATGAACTTGAAAGTCTTTTAAGAGAGCGATTGGATCTTGAGAGCTGTAGGTTAGGTAAATTTCAAGCCCGAATCTCAGTAAGGTTTTCCATCTAACCCTAATGAAATGCAAAAAGCTATTATTGCACCAGTAATGATTGAAGCTGAATTCTTTAAGGAAGATACCAGTGAGTTCAAAGTAAGCTTTAGATCCAGTGATACAAAAACAGTCGCTCAACCACTTATTAATTTCCTTAAGTTCTATATGCAACCTTAATGAAAGAAAATAAAAATATATCGTAAAATTCTGTGTGTTTTAATTTTACAAAACTTAAGTAAAAAAATTGGTAATTTTATATAGCATTAGCAATTAATCTTTTAAAATAAAAGCTTATAAAGTAGAAAATAATCTGTATTATAATACTATAGTAAACATATAAATAAATATGAGACCATTAACAGAAGACGAAACCAAGACTTTCTTCAACAAGTTAGCTAAATTTATGGGTTCAAACATTAAGTTCCTCATCGACAGAGAAGACGGAGATTACGTTTTCAGACTCCATCATAACAAAGTGTTCTATTTAGATTCAAGCGTACTCAAGATGGCCTCCCACATTGGAAGAGATGAATTAATCAGTGCAGGCACTATTTTCGGTAAATTCACAAAGGCAGGCAAATTCAAGTTGCAAATCACTTGCTTGGACTACCTCGCTAAGTATGCCAAATTTAAGATTTGGGTTAAGCCAAATGGTGAACAAACATTCTTGTATGGAAATCACGTGCTGAAGGGTCACTTAGCTAGAATCACAGAAAATACCCCAGCTAATCATGGTGTGGTCGTGTTTTCCATCAGTGACATCCCACTTGGATTTGGAATGTGTATGAAGACCACTGCTTAGTTATAATTTCACAATTATTATACTTAATTGTAAAATGTTAGTGCAGAGACTTAGATCCAACTCATGTCGTAGTTATCAATCAAGCAGATGTTGGTGAATATCTCAGATGCGAAGAAGAAATTTGAAAAAATTAAGAGACATCTCACATTTTACAAATACAATATAGATATGGCTACTGTGATAAATATATAAACAGTGAGCTCCTTAATTAAGAACACTCTATTTATTAATATTCGCATTAAATCAGAAATCTCTAATTATATGATCTATTAAAAAGAGATAACCATTCTTCTTAAATTAGATATTCTTGGTTTATTTTAATTTTAAACCATAAAGTTAAATCTAATTTAATTAAATGGAGTGGATAAAATCATTTTTCTTCAAGAAGGATATCATTTAAACTCTTAGTACTTTATAGTATAATTACTAAAGTAGTGTTATAAAGAACATTCAGATAGAATGTTCAAATTAAAATACTCATAATTTTAATGTTTTTATAAAATCATATATCCTAAAATTAATAAAAATCTTTTTTTTTACTCTAATAATTTTCAGAATTTAATATTTTTAGTAATGTTTTGAATTTATACAAGAGCTTCCTTTTCAAGAGAAGTTAATTCTATAAATAACTATAAGATTTAAATGAACTAATATAATTTTTATTCTGATTTTGAACTTTGATGTACTTTTGAGGTTTGGATTGCTAAGTTTGTAGTTAATGGACCTATAAACTAAAAAACGTAAGAAAACTTTTCCAACTCAAACTTTTATACTTTGTTAAATCCTGTGCAAAATCCTCTTCATAAAACATAAATTAAGTTTTAATTTACTATGTTAGATCTTAAAAGTTAATGAACGACATAGCCAAAGCCAGCAAGTAAAAGAATAATATCGTGGCAATCGCAGTGGCTGTGAACTCTCCAGGCGGATCAGCAGTGCAAAGCTCAATCTCTGGTGATAAAATAAAAGCTTTCTCCAAGCGCAAGGATCTCCCACTATTTACATTTGGGGAGAATTTAGCTGCGAGTGGCGGCTACTGGATTTTATGTGTGGGTGACACAGTTTATGCCAATAAGAATTCGATAGTTGGCAGCATCGGTGTCATTCATAAGAAATCTCAATTATTTCTATCTATTTCGATTATTAGTTAAAAATTTTTATAAGAATATAAATAAAATTGATTGCAATGCTTCCTAATTTCAAGTAGTTGTTTGATTAGACAAGAATTAAAAGAACCACTATTTCAACAAGTGAGTATTATAAAAGTATATGAATGATTAAGAATTAACTGTTACTATTTTCAATTTTCTAAGTCAATAATTGCTTGAGAGAAGATTTGATGTTCTGAAGGATTAAAGTGAGTAAACTGAGGAAGACAGGCAATTCATACTCGACAACATGGACGACTGCTTCTAGAACTTTAAGTCCCATGTTTTACAATATAGATAGAAACAAATCAATTTTTTATTTACTCTAATAGTGTTAAAACATCCCATCCCTATATGAAATCACTAAATTTAATTAAAATAAACAAATCAAGGAGGAAAATTATGAAAAAGTGTTCAACGCAGACGTTTTCACAGGAGATGAAGCGAAATCCTTTGGTTTAATCGATGAATTTGGAGATTTAGAGTAGACCATGACTGAAAAATACCCAAAAGTTGACATTGTCAATTTCAGCAAAGAAAGCCAGCTAGACGCTCTTAAAAAGAGATTTTAGTTGGGTGGAGTATAGATTGGTCTCAAAGATTTACTTAAAGGCATGAAAGATGCTAAAAGTATATGAAATTATTAGAACTATAAAAACAAATCATTAATTTCATAAATAATCCATCAAATGAGGGCATGATGCATCTAGTATATTCGAATAGTAGAGTGTTAAAAGATTAATATAAAATTCATAATTTTAATTGAGCTGCATTCAGCTTTTTCTATAAATTTAATGTAATTTTCTTAAGTAATTCATTTTCTTAGAATACAACAGCAGTGCTTTGTGTTTCGTTACTGATTATTGGCGAATATAAATATAGTTTAAGAAAATAAATTAATATAGGTATTATTATTATTATTTTGAGGATAATTAATAAAGATTTCAAAAAAATTTCATTGTATAATTAATAACGTATTGAAAACTTTTTGACAGGTTTCCAGTTAGTCTAAATTTTTCGATATATTTAAATAGCTAGTAACCTCCAAATAATAAATATTCCAATTATACTGTTATGTTATTATTTGAATTTTTGTTATCATTTAATGATTTTGCAGATACTTTATCAATCTTTTTCTTGCTCTTCCTTCTCTTTAATCCTCTAAATAATGGACTCCTTATTTCATCATTTTGAACTTAGAAACCAGTGAAAACTCTTAATTGCTTAAGTTAATGGATTAGTTCTTCTGTGTTAAATTTTACAAATTAATTTTTTAGTGAAAGTTTAGGGTCAATGACAGAATTTTTATTACAAATTTTAAGATATAAGTCATAAATCATGTCCTATCTCAATTAGTAAGGCAAATGTGTAAAAAATCCACCTTCATCAAATATGTAGTCTGATATAAATTAATTAAAATGCTCGAAAGATTATAGTTTGTGCATTTAATATTCATTTTCATTCTCGTTTTTACTAATATTGCTCTAATCATATTTGTTTATATTTTAATTGAGTCTTTCGTAAGCGTAATACTTAGAATCTGAACTCAAAGCCAAATTAAATGCATTAAAAACTCTTAATTTATTTGACATTTCATACTACAGTACCTTTTGATCTTCGACATAATGCAAATCTCTTTATAAGTGTTTCAAGAAATATGGTCGAAGCTTTCTCTATTTTTATAAATCTTCAGACCCCTCAGGGATTGAGGACGATTTATCTTCAATTAGAATATTGGATTTTAAGTACTCCAAAACTATGTCTTTTTCTTCCTCAGTCAAATCTCCTTTCTCTATTTAATTTACAGCTAAAAATATTAGCAAAAATTCTACTTCGAAATCAGTTATGTAACCCTCAAAACTGTTAATTAACATTGCTTTCAAATCCTCTCTAGTGAGTGATTCTTTGTGACTCCCGTATTCTTTGAATATTTTTCTAATAGTTCGAGGCATGTGCTTTTCATCAAAGATCATTATTTTTATGACTAGCAGGTCGTAGTATTGCTAGATAATTTATAGATCATGATTTAGCAATTCTGGCTATGATTCAGTATTTAATTTTTCTTTAATTTCATGTTCATGTTATACTTGCTCTATGTTTTACAGCAACTCTTTCCCAATAAAATTTTCCATAACGTTCACAAGATTTTTCTAAGATTTTTTAACTTATTTTCGTTTTAGGTAGCTTTTTTCTCGCTTAAAAATATCAGTTTCTTTTTCAATAACATAAGTCACTCTATCTCTAGCAATTGTCATCAATTTACTCTTGTTTTGAATTATAGTCTCTAGTAAAATGTCATTGTTTAAGAAATTTTATTTTTCTTAAAAGTAGTATTTCTCGCTTTAATGATATCCAAAAGCTTCTTAAATTATAAGATACTCAATAAAGTCATCTTAAAAATAAATAGAAAGAAAAAGACTTGTGACTTTATGAGTCTCAAAAATTTTACTTTTCTAAACTCTTAAAACTCAATAACTTAATACTCAAAGAATAGACCAATAAATTTCTTATGATAATCATTAGAAAAAGTTCTAATTCTTTAAAGAGTAAAAGTTTCTCTTAGGGCATTAAATATATAATTATACTGAATGAAATCTTTTATATCTCCATCATTACATATTTGATACTCTGCATTGTTATTTGCTTGCTTTATATTTTAGAGTTCCTTCATAAATTAACAGCATAGTTAATCATGAATTATCGGTTGCTCTGATTTTCTTTAATTCTTGGCTACAAGCCAATTAAACATTTTAGCAACGAAATAATTCCCTAAATGTGAATATCTAGAGCTCAAATCACTAAATTCATGACTTGAATTAAATAATTGCATAATAGATTTTAACACATGTTGACTATTATTTTCACTGTTTTAATCGATGATGTAATTCATGCAATGATTCTTAAACTAGATTTATTTCCTATGATAAATATCAACGTAGCTCATAAATTAGCAATTTATTTGCTCTGTAAATTTGGCTTTGTCCATTACTCTTTCCTTTTACTACTCTCTTAAAGTTTAAGCATCAAAATATTAAAATAGACAGCTTAATTCTGGTCTACCCATACTTAATTTTTCTTGTTCCAGATAATTATAAATCTCTGGAGAGAGTATATATCTTTCGTCTTCAGTTTAAACTTCCTTAGATTTTTTAGTTCTTTCTTTTAGTAAGTACTTATTTTTATTGGGATCTTAAAAATTCATGATATTCTTGAAAGAAAAAAGTTGTGAGAGATTCTAAGAATTTAAAGTTTCAGACTTCGCAAGAAACTTTTTCATTTATTAGCAGAATACGCTCATTTATGGAAGTGTCTCAAATATTGATTCACTGTAAATCATCTCTAATTTATAAATTAGATATCTAAAGAGGTTTAAACTAAAATAAGGAATAAAAATATTAATTTAGCATGAAGATCATTTAGTTATTTCTAGATATTGCTTTTTTCTTCTGCTTACTTTTCCAATTTCATTATAAAAACGATAATAAAAAATGACTTATGTAAATATTTCAAGTTTAATTGTTCTATTTACTCTTTCAAGCTTATCTCATAAAGTTCGTCAATATTTTTTGGTACAGGTTTTGATAGCTCTTATATTTTCCATTCGTAGGCATTTTATTAATTGTTCATTTTTTTATTGAAAAGTTTAAACAGTTTGTCCATGCTCTCAATTTAGAAATGAATCAGAGGCTCAATATAATTAATTAAAAAAATTATAACAGAAATTTTCAATTAAAGTAATTATAACTAACATAGCATTCATCTATTATTCATTTTAGAATTGTTAAATAGGTCTTAAAGCAATTATGAGCTTAAAATATTACTCTTTTATAAATTTCAAGTCGAAATCTTCAACTTTGTCAAACTCATCTATCTAAACTTTAAACATTAATGTAATTTATCCTGAACTTACTAATTGATGAATTTAGTCTCTTATTGCAAAATATCTATCTTTTCGCTAAGATTCACCAAGGCACTATTCTCTATAATTTTCCAAAAGAATTGGCTTTATGCTCTAAAATATTTGCTCTAAGTGATCCTTCAAATCTTTAAATAAGTCTAATTTATCTCTGTATTTTTAACTTCGCTCATATTCTTTTAGATATTAATCCTATAAAAAATATGAAATTTCTTTTTTATCTTACAGAGATGTATTCTTTCTAATTGTCATCAAAATTAAAGTAAGAGTTCTAGAATAATTAAGCAATAAACCTCTTGGTTTTTTTCTGTTCACTCTCTACAATATTTATGTCTAAATAATTAGGGTTTAGTCGTTCTTAAGAAAGTCTCGCAGTATTAAACTATTTGTTTTAAGACTAATTCAAAAGCCTGTCATCAGTAGTTAGAAATTAGAACTTTTCATCTTATAAATCATTGTATAAATTGAAAGTTTATTTGATATTTGAATTTTAATTACTAAACGTTCTTTGACTCTCTATTTCCACATTGAATTGTGATATCATTTCTTCTTAATTTTACTAAAGTTTTCTTTATGTTTTTAAAGGGGATGAAGAGGCACTAGCAGCATTATTATTGCTCTTTCTATTGGACTTTATTATAAAATTAGCTGCTTATTCGCTTTGATTTTTCTTTATCAACTATGAGTCATATTTGACATCAATCATTGTAGACTTAAATTTATAGTTAGTGCGTTTTAAGTTTTTTTCAATATCAAATAATCTCTGCATATCTTTCGATCTATTGGTAAAAAAGCCATTTTAGTTTGATTGTAAATCACTTTTATCTTTCTTAACTTAATTGATATTAAATTTACTCACCGACCATTAATAAACATTCTTAAAATTGTCCTCTATCTTTTTATTTTCTGTGAAGTTTGTGCTGCTCTAGATGATTTAATTTTTAATTTATTCCTTCACTTATAGCTCAGGATCTATAATTATAGTTTTACTGTTTGAATTCTAGATTTAATTAGAATTGGCTTCATTAAACAACCCTAGTTTAGTCAAGCTTCCTCTCCTTGAATTAACTATACTCTTACTATTAATAAATTAAGTTTATCTTAAGTTTAATTTTGCTTAAAATGTCTTGTTATCATCTATGTTTATATCAATTTAGGCAATTCTAAGCATGTCTTATTTCTAGATTTATTCAGTAGATGTATACTAATCAACTATTTGTCTCTATATTTATTTTATTATGTCATTTTGAATCTATTTTTAGGCTTAAATTTGATTTTATTGCTTTTCAGAGGATTGTTTCCTTAATCGATTGGGTGATGAGACTGCTGTCTAGGGTCTTATGATTATATTTTTCTAAAATTTTAGTTACTATTGAGGGGTTACAGAACTTTTATTTTCCATGTTAAAATTTAAAATTATTTAATTTCGATTTAAAGTAATTTATTATAATCTTAAAAATAATATCTTTAATTCCTTTTTATTATTTATATTAAATCTATTTTTAATTAAAATAGAATAATTTAGTAAATCTATAACTTAAACTATAGATGAAAAAATATAAATTAATTGTTTATTATTATAAGAGTTAATAATGCCAAATTACGGAGATCCAGGCTACTGGGATTAACGCTACAAAGAGCAGGATGGTACTGTCTTCGACTGGTAAGTCTGACATAATAAATTATTTAAAATGTTCTCATATATCTCAAACAATATGTTATTTTCTATTCTACTTTGTTGTTCAAAAACTAATAATTCATTTATTTATCTTTGATCATTAGAAAATGAAAATTTTATATATGTCTTTAATCCTGATACAAACCTATAAATATTTAGGCTTGAAGACTATGAGGCAATAGAACCACTCCTAGAAGACCTATTCGTAAACCGTGATGATTATTCAGATTAGAACACCAGCTGGAGAGCAAACATTAAAATTTTAAATTTGGGATGCGGGAACTCCATACTCTCTGAGGAGATGTACGACAAGGGATATCACTAGATTTATAATATTGATATATCGCCAGTTGTCATTGAATAAATGGCCAAGAGAAATGCCATCTAGAGACCTGAACTATAGTGTAAGTGATTTATAGATTATTACATTTTTCGAGAATTCTTTATTACTGTCAAGATTTAATTGAGAATATTTATATGATGATTAAAAAATGTACAGGGGAGGTAATGGATGTGAGAGACTTGAAGTATCAAACCAATACATTCGACTTGATTATCGATAAATCGACTATTGACGCTCTACTTTGCGGAGATAATGCTTTCATGAACACTGCATTAATGATGAAGGTACGAATTATTACACTCTATAACTAATTTTATTAATATTTTAATACATAGGAATTAGAAATATTTGGTTTAAATGGAATGGAATAATAATTAAAATGTT
This sequence comes from Oxytricha trifallax, assembly GCA_000711775.1. Taxonomy (NCBI): domain Eukaryota; phylum Ciliophora; class Spirotrichea; order Sporadotrichida; family Oxytrichidae; genus Oxytricha; species Oxytricha trifallax. The sequence continues at coordinate 43,270 of ARYC01018099.1, forward strand.
TTTAATTAAAGGTAAATGGCAAATTCATAATACCTTTAATTATTTGCTATAAAATCGAATTGTATACTAATTAAATGAGTAAAATCATTAATTTCTAATTGAACTCTGAAGATTGGAAATTGATATATTAATAATCATTAATTAATAATGACTGCAATGCTAAAGATTTTTATAAATAGATTAATCGTAAAGTAAAGTATATAAAATCGCAAACTTCATTTAATGACAATCGAACTAAAATTAATATCTTCTATGATATAATTTATAATTGTCTTACTTTTTTTTATAAATATGAGTATTTCCTCTAAATGTCAAAGAGTGATTAAACCAGAAGGAGCATATATGGCTATATCTTATGGCACTCCTGAGAATAGAGTTTTGCACTATAAGAGGCCGCATTTGAAGTTCAACGTATCAACTTTTGAAATCGCCCCAGAGGGAAAGAAGTCTCAAGATGCTGTAAGTTAATATCTGATTCCTATCTTTGCACATTTCAATTCCATAGTTACCAATATAATTACATATAGGTACACTATGTTTATGTCTGCAAAAAGCAAGATGGCGCTGATGATCAATGCGAGGAAAATTGGACTTAAGTAGAGCAATAAATAAAGAAAGAGGAAAACGACGATTTACTGGAGGATTCAGACGATGAAGAAGAACAAAAAACTGCATAGAATAATTAATAAGAAATCATAAAAGATAGTACTTTTGTCAATTAATGAACAAAAGGAACAAAGAATACTTTGAAAATCCAAGTTAAGAATGAAAGACTATGTAGTTAAAGACATAAAAATAAGTAATGAAAAGTTGAAAATGAGAAAATACTAGCTCTCAATATTTTCGTAGAACTATTCATGACTTAACTTATTTATTATTGATACTTATCGATGAATTTGGAATTTGTATTAATTCAATAAAATATAAAAGCAAAAGCCTATCCTTATTTTTTTCTAGTTTACTCTCATTTTATTAAATCTCATCTTTTTAATTACTTTTTTGGTGTCTTTTTTCTTCATCTTTTTATTTATTAATCTTTAACTCCTGAATCTCTACTTTCAATTGTGCTATCTGATCTTTAAGTTTTATATTAAGTTTCTAAGCGAAATGTACTGATTACTTTTCTTATAAATCTGTAACCAAACTTATTAGTATTTATCTGTCTTATCCAATTTCCTCCATGATCTCACTTAATGAATATATTTATTGTTAGTTTTGTTTATTTTTCACAAATTTAGCTAAGTTTTGCAGAGAATTGCTTATATTCGATTTCAAACTATTTGGAGTTTAATAGGATAACATTTCAAATATCTCTTGAAAGTGGGTTTCATTAAGGTAAATATTTGAGATTTAAAGTTTAGCCAAGTTATTGGCTTTGATGATGCTTTAAGATGGTGATTCTTGCATTTTAGTGAATAATTATAAGATTACTTTGGCAAAATAAATTAAATTTCGTAAATTTTATAAATTTATAAAACTATGACTTTTATGATTAAGTAAAAATTAATATATTTCTTTAAAACAAATAAGGATAGCATATTAGATGCTGTAAAACAAGATTATGATTTCTAACTATCTTAAAAAGACTAATTGTTTCATGAAACAATAATTGAATTGAAAAAAAGAATGAAAGAGGTTCAAGAGACTCACACTCAAGAGCTTAAAAAACTTGAATCTAAAATTTATAAGTTACAAAGATAGAATGAAAGATTGAAGTAAAACATTTTAAGTTTCAGAAAGTATTTATCAGAGGAGAGTAGTGATAATGAGGGAAATATCACTAAGATAAAACCAAAAGCATTTAATTTAAAACTTCAAAGTACAGAGAATAAGTCTACTCAATAATAGAACGAAAGTAAAGTTGAAAGCGATAGTATTCCACAAATCTTTAATTTTTAAACTGAAATTTCCTCAACTAAAAATCTAATGGCATTATAAGAAGGTAATCGCTTCAACCCTAGAGCAGAAACACCAGATTTGAAATTAATTAAAATCAAGAATTTGATAAATGGAGATTTTGTTGAGAAATAAGTGCAGTCAGTGCCATATACAAAACTATAAACACCTTAAAATTTAACTATCATTGATAGAGATGTATTAACTATAAATTCAATTATTTTTACTGTATCATCTTTTCAATAGAAGGTACAAAATTAATCCCTTGAGAAGACACCTTGCTTTTAAAATGAAGATATTGATTAGAATCATCAAATTATAAATTAATTATTTTACCATAATTCTTCTTAAGTTAACCCGAATCCATATTTTTTAATTCCATCCTATTAGAAAAACCATTTCAAAAATTAAAACAGAGATCTTATAGTAAACTTCTTGCACCCAGAACCTCTAAATCAATTTCGACTCAAGCACACTTCTCTCAAAATCTTCAAAAGCCACTTCTAGTTTTTCTCGCCCAAGCTTTTCATTAGATCTCACAAAAGCTTAAGGAATTTCTTTCGATAAAATGAACCCTGGTTAAGATAAAAACCATTACGAAAGCATTCAATCTGAAGTTAACAAAACCAAGTTATTACAATAGTACTACAAGAACAACGTTGATAACACCCAAGACTCATTTATGAATTTAGGAAATGTCATGTTTTTGAATGATTGGGACTATAAGAGAGAAATTAAGAAGCTAAAGAAAATCAATAGAGAAAGATAGGCTTAGAATGAAAACAGAAATAGCATTAATATTTAAAGGGATGTGAATTGTAATAAAACTGATAACTCAGTTGTTAAGAGAAACAGATATGAAATTGATTATATGAGATATTAAAACAAAATATAGGAAATTTAGAGAGATTTGAGGAGATCTTAGAGTGGTGGAAGGAAATGCATAATTTATGAAAAATAAGAGATAAGTAATATAATTAAAGTCAAAGGATCAAGAAATTGTTAGCAAATAGCGAATGATAGATAAAATTTTGATATTATTAACGAGAATCCTTAAACATAATTGAAAAAACATGCTAGAACTAATAGTTCTCTATATTGATCTTAATTGTATTTTCATTTTAATTGAAATTATTGGTTATGATTTTCATAACAATCTTAAAATATTGGGGGAAAGAATAAGATAAAAATTCTTAATTGGAATTGTATTTCATAAAAGCATCTTACTTTTTGTTTACTTAAAATTCTTATAAAGAAGAACTATTACTAAAATAAATATTATAACACTATTTAAAACAATTTAAATAATAATTCATTTGATTGATTTTAAATTGATAAGTGCAAAATTATACATATAAACTGATGAATAAATCAAAACAAGAAGCACCCCAAAGTAGCTTAGAGTTATTCCAATTTTCGCATTAATTTTATCAGCTAATGAAGCATCTTTATCTGCATTTATTACTTTGTGATAGAATTTGTTAAATAAATAGCCTGGAAATATGTAAATCATCTAGGGAATTGTGTAGGATCCTATCAGACTTTTTATGATGCTTATATTTTATCTTGTAGTTAGGATTAAGAAGTTTATCAGAAACAATTTTATAAGTGTTGCATAAAATAATCTAATAAAGTTTTCTAAATATATAATGAATGCAAATGTCAAGATATAGCGATGATTCTTTTTCATATCCATATATGCCATCCAATATTTCTAGTGTCTAATTTAATTGTAAAAGGAACCCTATAACTTAGATCCTATCAAATTCTTTTACTGCTAACGACCTTCCGAGTAAAATTATTCTGATATTATTGATGAATTACTTGAGTCAGACTACCCGCTCTCCCTTGACTGTGATGTTAAATGATCTGTTTCCTCTTGAGTTAAATTTATGACTTGAGGTTCATCATTAAATTATGAACTTCGACTCTCATTCAAAATGTCATTAAATCTTGAAGAATCAAGTCTCAATGAATATACCTTTTCAGTGTGCTTTGTTAAAGAACCTCTATGTAACTCATCAAACAATATGCACAGTTATTCTAGAGAAATATGTAAAGTCAAAAGACCCTGTATTATACCCTTAATTACAATTATAAACATAGCTGCAACAGCATATCCATGTCTGTACTAGCGATAAATAATGAGATAAAGCGAGCAATTTGAACAAAATTTATCATCTAAGTTGGTTTACTTGAATATGTATAAATTAGCAATCACGAATGTGTAGAAAAGAAAAGATACAACGAGACTAATTATACCAATACGCATCCCTCTAAAACCTGTTGAGTCTTAAACTTTGAAGTAGCATTGAACTGGGATCAATTGTAATTCGAAATAGAAAGCATAAGCTGAAAGAGGCAATAGCAAAAATGTTATATCTAATAGTAAATAAAATAAATAAATAATGAATACCTGAAAGTGATTGGTCATATTCATTTTCATAATCTTTTAGAGGTTGGTATTTCTCTTAAATATTAGGTACTAACCATAATAACTAAGGAGAATTGATATCCCTTTTTTAATTATCAAAAATAAATTATTTTTTAAAATTAAATTCTTATTATTAACTACTTCATAATTTTATATGTTTAAATTTCAACACTGATTTATTTTTTTAATTTAATAAGTAAGTTTCATTTATAATTTAAATTAAATTCCAATAATTTTACTTCTAGTCTAAAAGATATTATATTATCCTTAATTATTGAACTATATTTTATAAAAATGTTAACAAAAATTTAATTATTAATTAAAGCATTTTTTATGTTATTTGGTTAGCCAAATATTCAATGGTGGTCCGCTGATCATTTAATGTACAGTGGCAGCAACCATATTGATAAAAAACAAGCTTAGCATAAAAACTGAGAATGTAGAGTATTTAATGTACTTTTCAAAGCTCATATTAATATGAAGGAGAGTTATGATTCCACAAATCACAACAACTGAAATCATAGTAACCATCACGAAATATTCCTCATCCAAATCAAACAGCAGTCTTCCAAGAAAGAATATACTTTTTGAAGAGATGCTTAAATGTAGACATGGCTGTAGCAAATAACAAAACAATTGTATAGATGAAATTAAAAGCACCCATGCTCTTTCTTTCATTAGACAATACGATATTTCTTGAAATGAACTAGAAAAAAAACATAAAACTACAAAAAATTTAATGTTGCTTACTTTAATCTTTGATAATGACATCTAAGCTTCAAAATCAAATAGCAAGAGTAGAGTCCACTTAAAAAATTGAAAAAGAATAAACCAAAAGTCAATGGTAGAATTTCAATATCAGATATTCCTGAAGGGAATGAAACAAATCCACTTCCGATTATTCTACAAATTAAAACGCAAGAAGCCTAAAATAAACCCAATACTTTGTCGTTTTATTCTATTAACTTCACATTGCCTTTATTCAAGGATTTTAAATGAAATATTTTCAAAAATCTCTATTTCGTACTCTATGCTTAGATATCCTCTTAGGTTTTTTGGGTTTAATATAATTCTTAACTTGCTCTCTCACTTTCGTTTTCATATAGTTCTCAAAATCTCAATTCTTTTTCTTATTAATTATCTTAAAACCTCAATAGTTTTTTATTGTCATTATTTTGATTATTATGCCCTTATTTCAATGTTTCTTAACTCTCACTTAGAGGAATTTCTTGATAGCTGAATGAGAAGTTTGGATTATTATTTGTTTATTACTATTTTGAATTAATTAAGTCTCTTCTCTCAGTTACTTATAATGAATCGATGGATGAGTGTAATTACTAAAACTCTTGGTTCATTTTCTGATAATTATAAAAAGATAATCTAAATTATAAAATAAGATTTATTTCTCCAATAAAATTATTATAGAAAATTGAAATAAATACTTTGTTTTTTCAAACTAATAATTTTATATATATTGAATCCTTATTATAAGTGAAAAGTTTATATCTATTCACATAATAAATTTTTACTTATAATTTAAATACAATTAAATTTAGAATTTGAATGAGCTTTAAAATCTAAATTTTCACCTATTTATTATATTTTTTTAATGTCATTATAAATAATCTACTTCTATAGACAACAATAATGTAATTTTAAACTATAATATAATACTTCAAACAATAACATGATGAACATATTATTAAATCCAAATTTTTAATAAATTATATGTTTGTCCAATATTAATAATATATTTAGTCAATAATTATATTTAATCATTTTAATGATTTAAAATACACTCTTAAGTAAAAATTTATTTAACATTTACTTTACATATTAATTACTTATTTATTTAAGCATATGAATTGTTATATTTTTAATCAAATTGCATTTAAATCTTTGATCTTAACTTTTTAATAAACGCTTAACTTACTATAATAAATATAATTTTAACATTACTATTGTTCCATTTCAATTGTAAATAGTTCTTCGAATTTTAATTATTTTATCAAGACATAGCATTTGCTTCTGAAACTGCATATAAATACATGCTTGTATATATTATAACCAATGCGATTCCCAATAATGAGAAGAATATGGAAAATTAGCCTAGTTTATCACTATAAAATTCATCCGTGCTTCTCTTAAGCTTGTAGTGTTTGTAGTATATATACCCTGGGAAGCAACATATAATCATAGGTATAGCTGTTGAACCAATTAAGTTAATGATCAAACTTAAATTTATCATCCAATATATCAGAAATACATTGAAAACATAAAGTATTAAGGCTGAGATTTTTCTTCTTAAAGGGCCAAGATTTAAGTAAGTTTACCAGTAACCCTTTCCGTATTAGTATGGATTTTTATTTTATGAGTTTAATGACACTTTAGGCTTTTCTTGTGACTTGTCAAGTAGAATGGAGTTTCTTTGAGATTAATTAAAAATGAAAAATAAAAGTATATTCGTCTCTTCTTGATTCTGTTTAACTTTATTCAACATAATCAATTTCTGAATTTCTCAGAAATCTTTTCAAAGATACATCATCTTTTAAAATTTCTTTAGCATTAGGTGATTATGTGATATTATCCAATATTAACACATTTTTGGTAAGTGAGTATTTAAATATCTCATCAACAAAAATAAAGAGATGTCCAAAGGCCTAATACATAGTCAAAATGCCTTAAAGTAGAGCATTTATAGCAATTATTATCATTAAAGCTGCTCTAGACCAATCTTTAAATTGTCTAAAAATAGCAAAGAAAAATGTGCAATTTTAAAGCTCTTAACAATTTCCATTTTAGTCAGGAGTACATGAATTGCAATTTTCATCATTAAATGCACTTTGCATTATGAATATTGCAATAAAAATCGTAGAATAAAAAACAAAAGCAAAACCCAGACTCATAATTGAAGCAATATACCCTCTTCTCCCGCTTTAATCTTAATTTTGAAAATGTCTAAGTGCAGGAACTAACTATAGCTCAATTTAAAAAGCGTAAGCTGTTAATGGTAAGAGAAGTAGCACTGTTCTTTAATTTCCATAGTTATATCTTGACTCAAATTCTTATATTTCGTCTGAGATAACTATTGGATCGTTCATTTAAGGACTTATTTCGACAATTTTATATATCAAAATTATAATGAATAGTAGGGTAAATATAGAAGAGACTACTGAAATTCTTATGTATCTTTGGAAATTTAGGGTAAAAATGAAAAATGAAGCAATAACGCATATCACTGTTATTGAAACGTAATAAGTTTCGTAGTAATTATATGTTTTGTTAAAGTGATAAATTGCATAAAATATAGCTTTTGCAGAAGTGCCTAGAAGTTTAATTAAAGTTTTGAATTTATCTTACAAAAATGTGTTGCAGGGAATAAACCATAACAAAAGAATTAAATCGCTGATATAAATATAAGCCAAGATCTTTTTTGCAATAAACTGTATGAGATCTCTTACAATGAGCTATTGGAGATTTTTCATTTAAATTTAAATTATTCTTACCTAAATTTAGGGAATTCTTTCTTTAGTTTGAGTACAAAATAACAAGATATCCACCCCGTAATAAAATTAAACAAAAAGTAAAGTCCTATAAAGTATGTGATATCTTTCATTTTTAAATTAGTAGGAAAAGCTAAATATCCAACACCCACTATTCTACAAATCAAGGCACAAGTCACTTGAAATATGTTTATATGGTAGTCTTCATCTTTTGCACCTTTTAATCGTTTCTTGAGTCTTTGGAACCAACTCAATTTTATATTAGGATTTTCGAATTCTTAATTATTTAACAGACTTTCTAGCTAGCTATGTGTGTTAATATTTCTAAAAATTCTATGGTGTATCCTTAATGAGTGTTAAAAACTCACATTTAATACTAAATAGATAAATTTAATTTAGTGCTCAAGCTAATCTGGATCTCCATTGAATTAATCAAATTGAGATTCAACTCCTTAGTCGTTAGGTTATTGAAAATCACTAAAAACCGTATGTGATCTGTTATCATTTATCCCTATGTTGATATTAGATTTTAACTCCTCTTAATTTATCTAATTCTATGTTTAAGTTTCATTTTGAAATTTACTATCCTCCATATCTCTCGAGTGATACATTTAGTACCTCAGATTTTAATTTTAATTCATTTGATTATTATAATTATTTAAGAATTTATAAAATAATTAAATAATTTATAAAAAGCCTATATTCTCATTTTTTATATAAAAAAGAATTGAAATTACGTATAAAATTATTAATAAAATTTAAAATATAAATCTAACTAAGAATGAATTAGGGATGTATGATTCATCAGAGGAGTAATGAGTGTGATTCACATGGAAAATATTTTATGATTTTTATTGATCAATCTCGTCAGATGAAATTTATTAATTCATTTATAAATTATAATTTTGATCAAATATACTTTTTTATTCAATTAAATTATTTCTATAATATTTTATTTAAAATTGAAAATTTAAGAATTTGACATATTTATTAACAAATAATATTAATAAGTTAGAAAAGATATATTACACTAAATGAAGTTAAGTTATAAAGTTTCTATTGCTTAATTTGAAATTCTCTAATAGATAAATCTTAAATTATATAAACAAGTGGAAAATTATAAAATATTAATTGTAATATATGTTTATATATTCATATTGTTAGTATTATAATTCGATATATCTCAATATTAATTGGCGCTTTAGGTAATATCATAAAGCTCACTGGTAACGTATAAACTTATCAATACAATTCCTAGCATAGCAAAAGCAATAGCTAATTTCCCTTGTCTATCTACTTTCCCCCTACTACTCATGATATATTTACCGTTTTATTTCTGATATTCATAGAACAAGTAGCCTGGTATAACATAGATCATTAAGGGAATCGTGGTTGAACCTAGTAAATGCACAATTAAAGTAATGTTTAAACCTGAGCAAACAATTAGTGTGTTGAAAAGGAAAAGTCCTAAACTCAGGTATATTCTAGGAGTGTTTGACATGCCCATGTATGCCATCCAATATAACTTAGACTTTGTATGCAAGTAGGTATAAGATTAGTCACATATATAGTCTTGACTGAATGCCTTCTGTCTCTATACAAATATAGGGCTTTATGCCTAGTGTAAAAGTGCTTAATTTGGGTCAAAACTTTCAGCTGTAAATTCCACATTATTGAAGTCGATTTCTTTTGATGCTTAAGTTCTATCTGAAAGTAGTTTCTTTACATTTTTAGTTAGAGATTCCCGTACAATTTCATCGTATAAAATGCAGAGTTGCTCATTGGCAATATGTAAAGTCAATAGTCCTTGGATCATGCTTATCAGGATTATAATTATTATCGAAATCACGCTGAGATATTAGTTAAACTACCTGTTTATCATCATAAAGAATAAAAATATTAAATATAAATAGGAGTTTACATTGTTTATAATTTGTAGAATGAACCGTCCTGACAATTTAAATCAGTATTCATTTTATTCATAAATACACAGAAAAGCACAATTATGATGTAATAAACTCCTGCTATGCTTAAACTATAATATGATGCTTTGAAGCCTTTTATTCCTGTGTGATCCTTGACTTCGAAATAGCATTGAACCGGGATTAGTGAAAGTTCAAATTGAAAGGAATATGCAATGATTGGTAACAAAAGCAGTGCTTAATCTAAAAATCAAATTTAGTATAGAAAATTGGTTTTAGTTACTTACTTCGATTACCATAGTCAAAAATAGATTCAAAATCGCTCAATTTTGTATCAATTTATTAATGCCCTTCTATACTTTGATATATAACTTGGACTATTATAGTTATGAAAAATCCCAATGTCAAAATTATTGAGATAATTGACAGCTTAATGAAATGTAGAAAATTCATTTTCTTTATTAGAAAAAGTGACATCAGAACAGAGAGGATAAAAGCGATTGAAGAATAAATAATCAGGTAGTCTTATTCTAATTATTTCGTGTATTTATTCACAATCAAATAAAATCCTTTAGCGCAAGTACCTATTAAAAATCAAAAAATTATACTTTATTTCGTACTTAAATGAGTAGCTGGGAAGAGGCAGTAGGTGATAAATTATATAGATGAGACAAATATTACCCAGTATCTCTTGTCAGTTATGCAATAAGCTATTTCTTGCAATGAACTAAAATATAGAATTTAAGCAAATATCTGGCTTACTTAACAGTAGGATAGTTGCATCTGAGTTTCAAAATTAAGTAGCAAGAGTACACACCACTGAAAAAATTAAGAAACAAGTAAATTATAGCGTAGTGCATATGTTCTTCAAGCTTTGATGGAATGGCTAAGTATCTTTTAATAAAATTTTTACAGTCCTTTTATATTTATAAACATTAATTAAGTACCCTACTCCAAATATACGACATAAAAGCACACATATAGCTTGCAAAAGATTTATACCCTTTTCTTCTTCTATCTATTTCGATTCTTTATTCCCAAAAAAATTGATAAAGTTTCTGTAACAATTTTTCCGTATATTTTGCTTATCTAAGATACTCTTTTACCTTATTACTTAAGATTAATACCTAAAAGATTTACATTTAAAATAATATAAAGCTTAAATTAAATATAGATTTATAAATCATTAATGCATCTATGGCAAAGTCTGAATTCTATAAATCCCTTATGATTGATCAGTTTCTAAATTATATGGAATATTAGCAAAAACTTTATCATGCATTAAATTCCCATTCTATTAATTATTCGATATGTGTGAAGATTGTTCCATTGCATCCTCCTCTAAAATATTTCCAGTTGCATTTCTGTATAATAAATTATTCTGTTAAATTTTTGTTTCTTTCATTAACTTATAACTTAAATTTCTTTAATTATTGCTATTTTTGGGTGAATAGAGAACTTGACTGCTTCTCTTGAATATATTTATGCTATTACTTGATAATCTTTTATCTTGGTCAATAATCGAGTTGTTTTAATTATTTTAATGCTGAATACCTTCACTTGGATCCAAAACTAGTATTCTATTAAAATAAATAATTAGTAAATTAATTTAAAATGATTTAATTTATTCGAAATATTTCTGAAATCATAATCAAAAGTCTTTTTTAATTCTAACAATATTAAAAGAGTTTATTTTTATTAATAAATAAAATAAATTTTCGACAGTACAACTAAAAATATAATTATTATTGCTTTTTAAATTTGAATTTAAAAATATTTTTTTTAAATTATGATTGCATAAAGACTATTTATTTTAATATTTTGCCTGTAATAATGGAAATATAGATTATAATTAATCATTCTCTTTCAATTAATTCAATTTAAATAATAGGGAATTCAATGATTTATTGTCATTTTTTTTCTAAAGTTCTTTGGCCTGTGTGATGAGGTCTGCTTATTATATTATAGACTCTGAGTGAGAATCATGGTAAGAGGATTAATCATCATTCATTTTAAGTTATGCTTTTCTCTATTTTAGAATAATAAAATTTATAATTATTAAGGATTTATCTCAAATTATAGTTAACTTTAATTATTCTTACAACTTTTTCTATTATTATAATTTTAATCATTTATCTTTAAATTATTATAGAAATTCTTCTATTTATAAAATATGATTTTATTAGGAATTTTTAGAGATGAAAAAGAAGAGACTGTAAGGCCAAGAAGAAACTCTGCGCCAATTCGTCTCAAAAGTATATCATTAAGTGGCGGATTAATTCAAAGACTTGGTGAGAAAGAGATTCCCTCTCAGGGTCTACGGGCAGGATAAAAAGTCAGAAACTTATAAGAAATCATATCCAAATTCTTTTAAGAAGTATTTCTTCTCTGTCGTCAAAAGTTTCGTTAAGACTAATAGAGGCCAGTACAAGAGAGTTAGAAATGCACCACCTATTTATAAAATAATATAGTATTTGTTATTAAACTATAATGACCTACGTTTATGCTTCCAAGTGGCAAGAAGAAATGTCATGTCCATGCTTTTGGGTGTCCAGAAGGCTGCACTTTTGTAACTTACAACAAGAGAGTACTTTTGAGATATAAATTTAAACAAAAAAAGTATGTTGAATATTATGAATTGCTTAAATTATTGTAATTATTATTAAGAACTACAGTGATGAAGAAGAAGGAGAGAGATCCTCAACCATTCCGAAGCAGAGTTTGGAGGAGAAGAGACTTCAAGGATGCGCTCAGAAAAGTCTACATGTTGGATTCTGAAATGTAGAATTGTACTTTTGAGCCTGAAGCTGGAAGCATGAACAAAAACTTGGAGATGGTCAAGAGAGCAAATCCCAATCTTAATCGTTTAATACATTAAATAATTAAAATATAAACTTTAAATTTTTGTATTTAAATCGCGATGGATTCTTTGAAGAGCCAGATCCAGAAGCATTCTTCAACAAATTAGGTAAAAATTTTGAGAAATCTCATCCAGAAGTATACAAAGCTGGTGTGGTCAAAAGATCTAAGCTTAAATTCATGAATGGTAAATATGAAGAAGCTATGAACTTTATTTTATATGTGTGAATGAGATTTTTTATCATCGTTTATGATTAACTTGAAATATTCTCAATTTCAATACATTCTTTATATTATAATCATGAACGCACTTTGTGAAGGATTCAACATTGAAAGTTTAAAAAAGAGATTTGATCCACATTACATGAAGAGATTCTTCGCTGAGTCATTATTAAAGGCCAAGAGAGAGCGTCTAGCCAAAGAAAAAGAAGAAGCTGAAAAGAAAAGCGTAAATTTCAGATAGAGAATGCAGAAGGAAGCCCCTGAAAACTAAAAGAAGAGACCTGAGGAAGATTTTGAGAATAAAAAGTTGCTACAATTATAAACTTACTATTATATTTATAGAAAAGACTTTCCCCCAAATAATTAGGATGCAATTAAATTTTAATCCCATATTCTACCAGTATTCAGAGAAGCATTTGACTTGATAACAGCAATTGAGAACAGAAAGAAGGATGCTGAGAAATAAATCAAGAGAATAGAGAGACAACAAAATAACAGCAAGAAACTTATGAGGAGTTTCAGCACTTTCAAGAAAAGTCAAACTAGAATTGATTTATCCAAGAATGAAACAGTCCTAAACCTGATTAATTATATATTTCATTATACAATTGTGATAAAAGTGGTTTATTCAAGAGTATTATGTGTCCAATGAGAGATAAGTGTCTGAAGGATATGAGACCGAGATGGCCCATTTCAAATACCAAGTCAGTCACTTAATTTGGAGAGGAATTATTATAATTTTATTACTATAAAAATATCTATTAAATTATATTATTATGAATGTCCGTTCGCTCATCATCCCATGGAACTTAGATTTAATTTGATAAATATTATAAATTTTTTTTATAATTCCTAAATAAAAATTTGTTGATTTCCTGAGGAGATTGTGACAAAACTTGCTTCGTCTTATCAGACAATCAAGTCAATCAATCAACGCATAGTAAATTATATATTATTTTAACTTACGATTATTATCGTATAATTTTTGTATATTTTAATAGACGAGGAAAAGCCTCGTTAAGTGTTCAAACCAGCTGGTGGATTATTTGATTGTGTGGGATGCTCCTAGAAATCAGGTAAACATATGGGTGGTCCCTGCAACCTCTGTCGCTACAAAGAAATGGCTGATGAAGAAAGCAAGAAATTCACTGATTAAAAGAGAAAGACTTCACTAATGAGAAGTGTCAATCATATTTTATTTAATTAAAATATGGTTCATATGAAATGGCTTATAATTTATATAAAGTATGGAAAGAAGAGAAGTGAAGGAAGTTAAAGACGACAAGAAGGAAATGAAGGAAATCATGAAGGCACTGGATTTGGACAACATGTACACTAAGAAGTTCGGATTATTCAAAAAGGCATGTGTACTATACTTCTATGGAAGATTTAATGATGCTTTCGATGAAATAGCTAAGGCAGTTAAGATCATCTAAGAGTAGAATGAGATTTCATCTGATATTAATTTACAATCATATCATAGAATTTAAAGATTCAGGCTAAGAAGCAGCAATTATTAGAGAAAAGATGGAGATTTAAGCTTGGCTTAGACGATGGTTTTGAGCTACCAATCCCCATAGAATAAATCGATCCAAATAAGGTCGATGAGAAATTCCTAAAGAAAATGGAGCTAAATGGAAGCATTTAACTCTCAGCACTAAAACTGTTCATAGAATAAGTACATCCATCAAAGAGCGAGGAACATTCTAAGCATGCCTTCTTAAACAAATGCATTGAGGATCACTATCTCTAGTTTGAGGGATCAATTGAAGATAAGCAGAAGACTATTAAGAAAATGAAGAAGCAAGTTGAAAAGCTGGATGAGGAGGCTGATTTGATGGAAGCTATGGGAGGCAACATGTCATCTCCAGAGAGATCCCCTGATAAGGGTGGTGATACTTTAGGAGACGGTACATTCAAAATGAAGCAAAAGAAGACTAAAATTTGCCCAACTTTACTTGAGAAAAAATACTGCCCTCTCTCTAAGATTTCAAAGTGTCTTCATGCTCACAGTGAGTACGAACTTGAAAGAATGGCACCAGGCAGCAAAATGTGCGAGAGAGTAGCTCAGAAGCAAAAGTGTCACTTAGTAAAAGAAAAGAAATGCCCTTACGCTCATAACCCTATTGAGCTTGATTTGATACCCACGGAGACCAAGATGAAAAATCTTAATGGTGTAATTATGAGTTAGAGTCTTAAACTTAGAAATATGAAGCCAATTGAGGCTTGGAAACCAGCTAAATCTGGAGACATTGAACACAGTAAGTCAAATCAAAATTATTTTTACTATAATAAAACTAATTTACTATATATAGCTCACTTAATGGACATGACTAGCAAGAAGAGAAAGAAAGGGGAGGATGATGAAGACGACGAGGATCAAGACAAGAGAAAGGAAAAGAAAAAGAAGAGCATATTTGAAAGAGAAAATGTATTCAGAAAACCATATGAATCAGTAGAATGATTCTGATATGCCAATAATATAAACCTACAAAACAATCCTTATTAAAACTTATTGCAATTTTAATTTTAAGAAGTTGATTTAAAATTAACTTAAATACATTTAATTCTTCATTTGCTCTGATGAGCCATAATTATGAAAATTAAAAAAGACTTTTGATATTATATTTAAAATAATTTCGGTATTCCGTTTTAAACTTATAAATTGATAGGATAATTGCAGTCATTGCCTATTTTCTTCAGTGCAACAGTCAATAATGGCAGCGATGGCAGCTTGAGTAGCAACCACAACTCCCATTTTAAACTCTGCACTAAGTTTTTGATCTCTCAAAATTGAATCAGTAACTACACCAATCATAGCTGATCTTAGCTTGAATCTAGTCTCCTTGGTTTTCCTGTGTTAAACAGCAAGTAGCTCAGCTAACCCAGATTTCACAAGACCATTGAATCTAACTTTTTCATTTGATAAACCATAGGCAAGCTACTCAATAGCGTCGCTAGGGATGGTAGAATTGTTAGTCCAGAAAACAGTTCCTAATATAGAATTAGAATGGGAGTTTGTTTGCTAGGTTTGAGAAACTAGTTTTGTGGTTATGTCTTTGTCGTATGTCTATGAGCAGTCATAAAATCTGGCACCATATCTATAAACATTGATTACTTAACAATTATTAAACTTACTCATTGAGGTTAACACCAACACCTGGACTGTGAGCTGATAAATTAGCGTGATCATTTACAATAAATACATCACCTACTTTAGCTTCAGTCTCATTCAAAGTCCAAATTTTAGGGCATACAATAAAGTTTCTCACATCACATCCAAGAATGACAGACTAAAATAGAAAATAAGTTTACAATTAAATAAAGCCTTACTCTGATAGGAAGCATCAAGGATTAATAAGGAACATGAGACTGGTAGTTTAGAGTGTCTGAAATGAAAACGATCTATTGATCTTTCGATAAAGTTCCAGAAATGATCAAGACTTTCTTTTGGTTTGGATAGTCAGTCAAGGTAAGCTAAACAATTTTCTCTAAGTTTAAAATACCTGAGTGATGTTCCAAAGCTGCGTTAGCAATTTCACGATCAAAGACCATGCAATTTAAATTATTTAATCTCATTTATTAATCAATATATGTATGATTTATTAAATTATCTATTGTTCCTAAAAGTTCTTTGATTTAAGCGCTAGCAGATGAGATTGATTCCCAACTATGCTTAATAAATTATATAATTTTATTAAGCTCAACTTCAATCTTTAAGTGAGCTTTAGTCAATAATTAATCAACAAAGTCACTAGTAGTTCTTTGATTTACTTCTATTATTTTATTTAAATCCTTTTCAACTTCATTTAAGAGCTCTTGCTTGTGTAATTTCTCAAATAATTCTGGGTTTATTTGTTTGATTTCTGGATCCCTTACAGTTGCATAGTGTTTCAAGTTGAAGCCATGATAGGTTGCTAGTTCGAACAAACTAATGTTTGTAATTGTGTAAATACTGAAACTACCCTTAATTGCTTGGTTGAGCTCTGTGTATGTTGGAAGCAGAGGTCCTTCAAATCCAAAAAGTGACACTTGATGGCTTTCTTTTTTTCTTGGGAATTAAATGTCATCTAAATGTGACAAAGAGTCTTCAGTGAATTTGTAGAATCTCTTGTTGAAGTAAGATCCAACTTCACATATCTTTCCCTTGAAATCATAGTCATTCACTGATAGAAAAAAGAAATAAAAATAGTGCTTCAATATATGTTGTGAAGGTGTTCACTCCGAGATCCTTAAGAACTTTCAAGATGAAGCTGTATTCAAATGACATCATTCCTTCAAGATGAGGTTGTCTAACAATAAGATGATTTATGTTATCAACTCTGAACAATACGAATTGAGCATCCTCAAAAGATCTGGTTCTCAATGTTCCTACTGACTTGAAGTTGATGTAGATCAAGTCATGGATGGTGTGATAAACTGTAGCCATATATTCTTTGAAAATTTAATCACTCATTATCCAAACACATTTGCCAATTGAGTGACCTGGCTCATGACTCACCCATGATTTAACTTTTTAAACAATACTATTTCTCATCTTATCTAAATCAACTTGCTTGCTTATCTTCCTAACCTACAGAGGTGTGCTTTATTGATCAAAGCATTCTAAGCTGTATGTGAACTTGTAGTCTGGTGTAAATGAGAACTTCTCAATAACTTTCCAGATTGTTTTTCTTAAACCTAATAGACATTTCTTTGCTGCCATCAGGTTGCTTTCTCCATCATGGACATGATTTCCGTCTGATGTACCTGTTGCGGGATTTGTGACTGCTGCAAAACCGATACATTTCACTCCCAAGAAGGTTGCTGCGGTTTACTCTGGGACTGTGCTAGCACCTGACACTAGAGATCCAATCTCTTTGGTATAACTTAATCGCACATTATTTTATTGTTAATTTCTATAATAAACTGGATATCAGCTGCTGTCTCAAAGTTAGGGAGAGGCCATACACTATAGCACCCATCGAGTAAGTCAAGGCCAACTTCTTTGCCGCAGTTTCTTGCAAATTCAATTAGCTCTGGATCATACACAAAACTACCTGACTTTTATATGTCTGAGTGCTGTTTAGTTGAAAACTTCTTGTCGTAAATTGTTGCTAAAAAAGGAGTTATTTAAGAGTTTAATTACCATTTAAGTAGGGGATGTAGCTGCAGTTTATAATATACAATAGATTTATTATTGAAAAGAAATACAATTTATAATAAGCCATCAGACATGATAACAAAATCTCCAACCTTTAATTAAAGCCCTATTAACAATAAGAAAACAATAATTAAGAAACAGAAATATTATTCTATAAAATTAGCAGATTTACATAAATTTGATACGTTTTTATAAATTAATATACAGGGTTAATAGAATACTCTATTAATTATATTTACAACTGATTTTCAAATATCTACATAAATCTTTTTTTTTAAATTGCCATTAAATTATTATTATTCTGATTTTTTGAGAACAAATTTATTTAATAATTAGATAAAATCAATCTAATTCTATATTAATAATTTAAATAAGTTTTAGTTACTAATGCCTCCACATGAGTTGGTTGAGATTATAATTGAAATAGATACCATAATAAACATAAGCTTTATTATAGAAGTTGGCACCCTAGAAAAGCACAAAGTTAACCCATAAAGGTGAGGTAGTAAGATCTGTATCCCTCAAATATGTGGATTCTACCAGTGAACAAAATCACGTTCTTTCCGTGGATTTGCCCATATACCAGCTCTCTCCCATGCCCGATGTTAGTTGAAATTGGAAAATATGGGATGATAAAATAAAAATATGAACTTAGTTACATTTAAAACGGGATGTCGATGTATTTGACAATTTGAGGATTTTCGACTTCATAAGCTAGACTTAAATGCCCACTTCCAAAAATTACACCTACATCTACGCGCTCAGTGTTTAGGGTCTTCTTTAAGTAAGAGGCAGCTGCAACCACTGAGTTGAATAACTAAATTAAATCGTAAGTATTCAGAATTATTAATGGTAAAAAGATGCGCTTTCGCGAAGTACTCTTTTTTATTTGAAATTAAGAATATTCTTACATCATTTAATCGAACACATATAAAATGAATTTCAATTGCTAATTGAAGTAGGTATTTAAAGTACTAAGAAATTAATTTAATATTGGTGGTCTCAATTTCTGTGCAAAAACCTGCTGGATTAGCGACGATTATTCTCTCTTTTTCTGAGATTTCTACAGTTGCTGAATGATGATGGTCTACCATTTGTACAAACATTTTATTTATTGAGTATATATTCTTTTATCATCTATTTATATAAAAAGTTAAATTTTGTATAATTTGTATAAGCTTTTGAATAAATTCGTAAATTGAAAATATTTTGATTAGAGTGTGTTTGGTAAGATATGCGAATGTATGTGTTTTTGGATATGGTCCAAAACTATTAAAATTTAAATTATTTAAGAGAAGAATCTATTGCACTTTATAGTAAGATTTAATAGTGAATGGGAGAAAGGTTTAATTCAAATCTATATAGTATCATTAATTCTAAAAGTTAGATTTCCGCAAATCTTATTATACCACTAAATATGAAGTTAGATATATTTTGTGAATTACGTTTTACTATCAATTTTTGTAAGATGCTATACATGATAATAAATTCTAGAATATTTTATATCATGATATTAATGATAGAAATTTAAGAAAGTTTCTATCGAAAAGAAAGATATGCTGTGATATTGAAAATTTTAGAGAAATCTAAGGCGGACTTTGTATGTCTGTAAGAAGTAATCTATGATTTCTAGGTCATGCTTTTTAATGAAAAATGGGTACGAGAAAGATATTTCGTTAGTGAAATGGATATTACTATAATTTAATTATTTATTATCAAATATTACAAATAAAAATATCACGGGAGGTTATGGTGTATTGATTCTGTCTAAATGGCCATGTAGATTTTATGAGATGGCTTTTCCTGGTAGAATGGGGAGAAGTCTGCTATTAGCTGAGTGCTAAATTAATGATTAACCTGTCATTGTAGCCACTTCTCATTTTGAGAGTCTATAATTATAATTTGGTATGAAATTAAAAAACAAATTATAATGAACAGATGAATGCTGCATTCCTTGAACCATAAAATAATGATAAAATAAATTAATTTTAATTTTAATTCTAGATAATTTATAATACTTTAATTCAAGAATATAAGGTATTGAATAAATTTTATGCATCTATTCTATGTCTATGAAATAATTTCTATCTTAAATTCTCAATTTGTTTTTCAGTCTATAATAATTTGCCTTCTACTATGATTTTATAAAAACTTTATTTATACATGAGAGTCTCCCAGGTCTGCAAATATTTAACAAGGGTATCATGCTTAAAAACTTAACCATTCCCACTTGTTTAATTACCTTGAGATTATATTCTTTTGCTTCCTAGAATCCTCATGTATTATTGATCTTGAGGCATTATACTAACTGAAAACTCACTGTATTTCAATCGTCCATCCTAGTTTTTGTTTAATCTATCGAATACCAATTAAATCTCGTCCATTGAATATCTGAGTCCCAGATCCATTAAAGCCTCTCTTAGTTCAGTTGGAGATAGGTGACCTTTAGCTTCGTGATCTAAAATTCCAAAGGCTTCAATCATTGTGAAGTCTGGCTGTAAAATCAAGTCTATTTTACATTTCTCTAGATGTTTTTCAAGGTCTATCATATCTTTTAGAGTTTAAGCTACAACTTGTTTTTCATGCTTTGTTATGCGAACTGTCGATCTTTGTGATTACCTTGAAGAGGATTTCTTTCTCAAATGTGTTTAAGAATGATCTGCAATGCCACTATTCTTCCTTCTGGAAACCTAGTCTTTGAGTCTTAATGGTGATTAAGAGGATTCTAATTTTGAAATATAAGCAGGCTTTATTTCTGATTCTTTAGCAAATTAGGAGTATTGATTGTTGTAAATCTTTGAAGTTGGAGATCTTTCTTTCTTCCTGAGACTGCTCATATTGTTCTGATCTCTGAATGGGGAGACCTCAGATTCATTTAATTAATAATTGCTGAACTCTCTGTTGAAGGGATTTGGTGAATACTCATCAACTGGGGCAGTTGTGTTCATTTTTGTTAAAGCTGATTTTCTCAAGTCAGATTGATGAATAAACTATGATGAATTTTATTGGTAATACTGCTAACTTGTATTCATTAGTTCTTTATCTTTAAAATTTTAATAGCCAGTGTTTTCTTTCATTAAATTGTATGAAGAGATGGTATGAGAAATAGGTTCTTCAGGATTAATCTACTTTGATTATTATAAGTAACTGCTTTCATTTCTATTTATATAAAGCCTGTCAATTGGTTCATATTCATTTTACTTAACTCCATAATTATATGTTCTACCACTTGTTACTGGATGCTCCTACATTTTACTCTAAGTAATGATGTCTTCTCTTTTAAGTATGTGGCTTGTTTTTAAAGCTGAAGACTTTTTCTTTCTATTTGAAATGTTATTAGTGATCGTTGAGTATTTTATTTAACTCCTTGCTTTACAATTTTTCATGTTTATGCTTGAGAAATTCTTTTTATGAGCAATAGTAGAATTTTTGCCTATCAGTGACTAATTTTAGAATCCACTTTTCTAACCGCTTTTCCTTACTGAATTCTTTTGAATTGATACATGTTTATAGCTTTTAGCAGAAGCTGGAGTTCTCTATATAGCATATCCATACCTACTCTACCTCCTGCTTTAGCCTTGACCTGGATGTCTAATAGTAGAGGGAGTGTTTAGTAAAGAGTACTGTTGATAATGCCCATTGATATTTTTAATAACTGGCCTACTCTTTAGAGGACTCTTGGAAGATTAGAATTTACCAATATTTCTATCCATAGCCTAGATTCTTATGTTATCTTTTTAATTCGCATTAAGCTTCAGTAGTTCATCTGGTTTGTAGGAAAATTTTGAAATGTTTGAACTTTACCTTGTATTTGAGAAGGCGTGCTTATTGCTTAGGGATCTACGCTTTGATGCTGATCTTTTCATTACTTTACTATATGGCTCCTCTGGTTGAAGAAAAAAAAATTAAAAGTTACCTATCTTGCTCAACCTCGCATCTGCATCTAAATCCATTCTATCATTATAATGAAATTTTATAAATGTATGTAAAAGCTTGGTGAGTTCTGCTTCTATTTCTCTTCCAAGATTTAAAATAAATATATCTTCATAAAATTCTAATTACTATTTTTTTGTTTATCAGAGAAAGAGTTGAGAGATCTTAAATTCGGATACAGAGCTAAAATTCTTTATAAATTAAAGGTTATATGAGAAAGGTGGGAAGTAATGGCTTGAAAGTTTAAGAGGTAAATCTAATGAAGAAGTTAGAGAGCAGTTATTCTTGATAAATTAAATTTGAATTAAAGATTTTGGAGTTTTCATTATATTCATTGATTTATAGAGTAAAAATACAACAAATTTTGAGAGTCTAAACAATTAAGAAATTAGAAAACAATAACTAGAGATTGCTTAGCCATTAGTAAGCTTAGTAGATAATGGATTTTTAATGGGTGACTTTAACTTTGATTCTTCGTGGAGAAGTGAATAAGCAAATATAAAATAGCATTATTTAAAATATTAATTATGCATTAAGAAATCCTCAAAATGGAAGCCAAAATCTATTGACATCATTCATAATGATTTAATAAATAAAATTTTGTATAAAAACCAAAATATATTATATGTATTTATAAATTGGGAGGTTTAGCATACCTAGTTTTAAATTAGAGGACCCTTTGCAAATCTAAGTCGATTAAAAAGTTAGAACTCCCTCAGATCATTATGCACTTTTTACAGTATTTGAATTTCAAACTTAATGATTGAATGTTAAATATTTTAGCAAAATATTAAATTAATATCTTCACTTTTTACTATATTGTCGTAATTTATCAGTAAAAGTATACATATTGAATTTTCTTGTCTAAAATAAAATTTTTAATTTTATAAGATTAATAAAATCTATCATTATAGTATACTCATCTCCCTGCTGATTTTTATCTTGAATGCCCAGAGAAACTTTTATTTGCATTTATTGAATTAGAAGGGTCATAAAATCCAAAATCGCTTTAAATTCTGTAAGCTCCTGGCCCAGGTGTTACTATTAAATGATGTTTATTACAAATTAAAGAATATAATTAGAATTTATTAAGAATCTTAAGTGACAATATTCATATAGAATTCAACTTACATTTACTTGTGGATTTTTATTCAACCAGTCTTCTCTCTTTTCCAAAGATAGCTGTGCCATAATGTCTTGTCAGTGATTGTTTAAGTTAAGCTTAGTAATATTTTCCAGGTCCTGGTATCTCCATTGAATTTCTGTAAACTCTGTGATCAAATCTTTAACCACCTTTGCTAATGGCCACAGCCCCTGAGGATTTATACTTTGATTGAACTGTGAAACCATTTTTATTTTCAGTTGCAGATTGACCGTTGTATTGGCCTGGGCCTGGGAATTTCTTAGTTGGATCGTTAAACATGGAAGCGTAGTTGCTATTCGGACGCATAGAATAAGCTGCAGAGCCTTTTATAGTATAATCTTGTTTTACTGTGTAGGCTCCAGGGCCTGGAACATTTTTATCTCTTGGTGGATTTTCTTTTATGTACACCTAATTATTTCAAGTTACACTCAAGTTAAATGAAAAATGTCTCAAAAAACCATAAAAATTGATATACATCTAATTATAATCACTTACTTTTTCAAATTTATCTCTCGATTCTCCAAATGAATATTGCTTGGGATCTTTAATATTAGGTACATTATACAGTTAAGGACTAGGAGCAACTGACTTGCTTAGTAGATCACCAAATCTCTTTCCATACCCTATTGATGCTCCTCTTTTCGTAAACATAGTTGGGATATTATACACATTCAGTCAAAAAATTTGAAAAATAGTCGAAAATTAATAATTAAGTTATATGGTATAGAATTCGTGCTAATACATGGTTTGGGGTTTCAATTCACTATAATAAATAAGAATTCTTAATTGAAATTATCATTAGTTTCACTATTCTTGCATATTTGAAGTAATAAATTCATAGAAAAAAAGTAAAATTCCATAAATTATAATATCTTTTCATAGGCATATTGTGTATTTAAATTTCCTAAACTTATAATTATTTCTTCGATTGTCACAACTAACATTAAAATAATTTAGAATCAACAGAGTATTTTATTTGTTAATTACTATGGGTTATTTTGCTATTGAAATCTTCTGCTCTTTGAGAATGAGTACAAACTTTTACTTGCAGAAGTGTTTAAAGGTGAAACTGATGAATGCTGCATAATCATAATACGATTATATTCTTGAATTATTTGTAAAATAAATTTATTGAGAAATCTTCCAAGATACTGATTGGTGGAAACAGCATAATTACAAATAATTTATAATATATTATACAATACTTTATTTATTTATGACTTTTTAAGATCTTGTAGCAACTTCTCTTCGTCAACATAAATTTCATAATCTCCATTAAGCTTGATTACTTCTTGATAGTTCACATATTCAGCTAATACATTTCCATATATGGCACCCAATAAATTCTTTGAATTGCAGGGTTGAAATTCCATGAGCTTGAATTTATATTCGTATAGATCTGAGTTCAAATCTTTGATTTCCTGGAATTTTTACTGCATAAACAACAATCTTGAGCAAAAGAATATATAAATTATCTTAGGAAAAAGATTGATAAATAAGTCAATTCTTAGATTATTAAGATATAAATATTGTTTTTTTTTATAATCAAATATTATTAAGGATTGTTAGTTTTGCATCAATAGCTTATAAATACAGGTGATTGATTTCTTCATCTTCATCCAAACTTGTCTTACTGTGTGTACCTTGAATTTATTTCTATAAATTGATGTATTTCTCTCTTCTCTTGACTTATTCCTCGAACATGCGCATTCTTTCAATAGCATTAGTGTATGCATCTGAGTTGTTTTATTGAATAGACTTTTTAATATCAAACTTTATCTAATCAAATTTACGATCAGTTCTTAAACCTAAATTACTCATATTTGGAGATTAATTTTTACGGGATTTATAGAGCAAAGCTTCATTCGCTTCCCGATCTCTCCGCATTTAAGCAAATAGTCTTAAGACTTGTTTAAGCTTGACTCTTTATTAAGTACAGGTGTCATATTATTGCTATAGGGGTTTATACTCTCAAGTACTATATTTCTATTGATTCTTAAGTTCAACTTGGACTTAGACTGCTTTTTTTATGACGAAATGTATGATTAATTTTTTGGACTATAGTCTAGGTTAGGTTTTTGGTCACCATCATGAATGTCAGTGCTATCCTTTTTTTCTTATGATATGCTTGTGATTTTTAAGCGATTTTTTCTTAATAGTTTCAATTCTTTCAGATAATCTTTATAGGGGGATATATCAGTAGCTTGATTACTACTTTTATTTGGTTATGGTGTCAGATCTAGCCTGTTTTTAGAATATCTTTCCTTATTTTAAATTGTTAACTCCTCCAATCTCTCGCTTTTCTTTGGTTTGTATACTTCCTTGACCATTTTGTTATAAATTTCTCTCTATATAAGAATATTCTTTTTCTTTTCTTTCTCTTTAATTTCTTGTTAGTATCTTTCTAACTACTCCTATAGGATTTATTTGTGAAATTTATTTTGATATTGCTTATTAGAAGTACTTTTGTTTTATGTGTTACTATTGTTTATTTATGATTCATCAATATTTGACTATGAATTGTCTTAACTGAGTGATATATACTTAAGCTCTTTCCTTTTTTTATCCTTTTCTTAAGAAAGCTCATATAATCTTTTCTGATAATCTTGATTATGCTTTCGCATATCTGATATAGATACTGAAACATCCTTCATCATTTTTCTTCGCTCTTAAATGATCTATTCATATTATTTTTATTATGGTATAATTAGTGTGGAGTGAAACTTTTCTTCAATTCTTTTGTATAAATATTGATTTGATGGCTTAATGACTATTGATTGCTTTTATTAGGAACCATCTGTAATCATTAGAATTTATTCTCTTTAACTCTACCTTACAGTTCTCTCTTTCGATTTCTCTTCTAAAAAATGTTTTCGTTCTAAAACCCTCTGCTCTATTTTTTCCTACTCTCTGAGCTTTTCCTATTCAAATTTTTACAATTAAAGCTCTCTTTCTTTTTCTTGAATTGTTTCCAGTTTTCTAAGTCTTTTTTCTCTGTCAATTTTCAAGTATTGTGTAAACTTCCTTCCCTCTTATTACCTCTCTTTTAGTTCTTATGTTGAGTAAGCTTTAAAAACTTGTTATTGTCTTGATTTTTCAAAATTTAATGATTGCAGTTTGTTGAATAGCTCTTCCTGATTCTGTTAATCGATATTTGTTAACTATATGAAATGTTAAGCAAAATATTGGTTTTATTGTAAATCTACTTACAATTTTTATCTCGTTCTAGAGATTAGCTTTTTGAAGCATACATTTTAATTACCGCCTCAGCTCATTTTTCTCGTACTATTCCCTCATCTATCTAATTTAATCAGCACTGATCTATCTTGAGATATTTATTTAAACTTGATTTAAGTCCTAATCTAATATGCAATTATTCGTGCTGTGTGCTATCTAAGTGACGAATTCATTATTTATGTTGGTCAGTAAATCCCTCCCTAACTATTTTGAAATTATTATTAATATTTTTAAAAAATGCTATAATCGGGCTTACCTATAAGTATACATAGTTTGATTTATCTTATTATGTCATCTCAAACATTTTTTACTGTAGATATTTCAATCCCTCTTTTTAATGAATTATCAATTGTTTTTACTAAATATTC
>ARYC01018100.1:0-87262 GCA_000711775.1 Oxytricha trifallax
AGAGTATTTTATTTGTTAATTACTATGGGTTATTTTGCTATTGAAATCTTCTGCTCTTTGAGAATGAGTACAAACTTTTACTTGCAGAAGTGTTTAAAGGTGAAACTGATGAATGCTGCATTAATAATTTAAATTAGATTATATTAACAAAATTTATTGAGAAATCTTCCAAGATACTGATTGGTAGAAACAGCATAATTACAAAAATTTCTCAAAGTATATATATAATTTAATTCATTATATTTTTTTACTTTTTAAGATCTTGTAGTAATTTTTCTTCGTCAACATATATCTCATAATCTCCATTAAGCTTGATTACTTCTTGATAGTTCACATACTCAGCTAATACATCTCCATATATGGCACCCAATAAATTCTTTGAATTGCAGGGTTGAAATTCCATGAGCTTGAATTTATATTCGTATAGATCTGAGTTCAAATCTTTGATTTCCTGGAATTTTTACTGCATAAACAACAATCTTGAGCAAAAGAATTATATCATAATAAATTATCTTAGGAAAAAGATTAATAAATAAGTCAATTCTTAGATTATTAAGATATAAATATAGTTTTTCTTTATAATCAAATATTATTAAGGATTGTTAGTTTAGCATCAATAGCTTATAAATACAGATGATTGATTTCTTCATCTTCATCCAAACTTGTTTTACTGTGAGTACCTTGAATTTATTTCTATAAATTGATGTATTTCTCTCTTCTCTTCACTTATTCCTCGAACATGCGCATTCTTTCATAGCATTAGTGTATGCATCTGAGTTGCTTTATTGCATAGACTTTTTTATATCAAACTTTATCTAATCAAATTTACGGTCAGTTCTTAAACCTAAATTACTCATATTTGGAGATTGATTTTAACGGGATTTATAGAGCAAAGCTTCATTCGCTTCACGATCTCTCCGCATTTAAGCTAAATAGTCTTAAGACTTGTTTAAGCTTGACTCTTTATTAAGTACAGGTGTCATGTTATTGCTATATGTGTTTATACTCTCAAGTACTATATTTCTATTGATTCTTAAGTTCAACTTGGACTTAGACTGCTTTTTTTATGACGAAATGTATGATTAATTTTTTGGACTATAGTCTAGGTTAGGTTTTTGGTCACCATCATGAATGTCAGTGCTATCCTTTTTTTCTTATGATATGCTTGTGATTTTTAAGCGATTTTTTCTTAATAGTTTCAATTCTTTCAGATAATCTTTATAGGGGGATATATCAGTAGCTTGATTACTACTTTTATTTGGTTATGGTGTCAGATCTAGCCTGTTTTAGAATATCTTTCCTTATTTTAAATTGTTAACTCCTCCAATCTCTCGCTTTTCTTTGGTTTGTATACTTCCTTGACCATTTTGTTATAAATTTCTCTCTATATAAGAATATTCTTTTTCTTTTCTTTCTCTTTAATTTCTTGTTAGTATCTTTCTAACTACTCCTATAGGATTTATTTGTGAAATTTATTTTGATATTGCTTATTAGAAGTACTTTTGTTTTATGTGTTACTATTGTTTATTTATGATTCATCAATATTTGACTATGAATTGTCTTAACTGAGTGATATATACTTAAGCTCTTTCCTTTTTTTATCCTTTTCTTAAGAAAGCTCATATAATCTTTTCTGATAATCTTGATTATGCTTTCGCATATCTGATATAGATACTGAAACATCCTTCATCATTTTTCTTCGCTCTTAAATGATCTATTCATATTATTTTTATTATGGTATAATTAGTGTGGAGTGAAACTTTTCTTCAATTCTTTTGTATAAATATTGATTTGATGGCTTAATGACTATTGATTGCTTTTATTAGGAACCATCTGTAATCATTAGAATTTATTCTCTTTAACTCTACCTTACAGTTCTCTCTTTCGATTTCTCTTCTAAAAAATGTTTTCGTTCTAAAACCCTCTGCTCTATTTTTTCCTACTCTCTGAGCTTTTCCTATTCAAATTTTTACAATTAAAGCTCTCTTTCTTTTTCTTGAATTGTTTCCAGTTTTCTAAGTCTTTTTTCTCTGTCAATTTTCAAGTATTGTGTAAACTTCCTTCCCTCTTATTACCTCTCTTTTAGTTCTTATGTTGAGTAAGCTTTAAAAACTTGTTATTGTCTTGATTTTTCAAAATTTAATGATTGCAGTTTGTTGAATAGCTCTTCCTGATTCTGTTAATCGATATTTGTTAACTATATGAAATGTTAAGCAAAATATTGGTTTTATTGTAAATCTACTTACAATTTTTATCTCGTTCTAGAGATTAGCTTTTTGAAGCATACATTTTAATTACCGCCTCAGCTCATTTTTCTCGTACTATTCCCTCATCTATCTAATTTAATCAGCACTGATCTATCTTGAGATATTTATTTAAACTTGATTTAAGTCCTAATCTAATATGCAATTATTCGTGCTGTGTGCTATCTAAGTGACGAATTCATTATTTATGTTGGTCAGTAAATCCCTCCCTAACTATTTTGAAATTATTATTAATATTTTTAAAAAATGCTATAATCGGGCTTACCTATAAGTATACATAGTTTGATTTATCTTATTATGTCATCTCAAACATTTTTTACTGTAGATATTTCAATCCCTCTTTTTAATGAATTATCAATTGTTTTTACTAAATATTCTCATACTCTGATTTTTGATTATAAACATCTAGTTGCAAAACGCTTTCATTTTAAGATTTTTACTTGCTTTTCTTTATATATTTAGGTAAATTTGGATCATAAGTATATTTGTCTTCAAATTCCCTATTCTGATAATTATCATATTCCCCAGGTTTCATTTTATTTTATTAATTAAAACTAGGAAGCCAATCAATTTTAATTCATTTATTATAATTAAATTGTTAAAGATTTAAACTATTTAAGATTATGAAAAATATCGGGAGCTATTCTTAGCAGACATCTCCTGTGAGAAGTTAAATTAAATCAGCATTAAAATCCAAAAATTATTTGCAAATTCTGGGATTAAATGAATCTATGCAACCAGAGAAGTAATATAGAACAATTTTTAAATACAAATATTTTTATTTAGTATTACTTCTAGAGAAGTTATACTAGAAATATGAAACATACTTAAAGCAAAATAACTCAATAAAGAATTAGAAAATATTAAGCATTTCCAGTTTATAAAACTAATCTGATCTTGATTAATAACTTTTTAAGAAACCTAAGCGTTTGATCATACACAGACCCTCCACTAGTTTAATGATAGATGAATCAATCCCTTAAAGTTTGAAATAATCTCAGTAAAATTTGCTCATATAAAAAGTGAATAACTAGTAATCATTGGAATTAAGTACAAACATATTTACAAACCGAAGAACTTCAATGGATGATGCTTAGCAAATTAATAATAAATTCAGCAGCAGTGGTTTTAGGCCTACAACTTCTACCAATTTGAATCATAAAATGAGTGCGAGCATGATTATGGGAGGAGGGTAGAGTTTGTATAGTTATGAGAATTAAAGTGTAAGAGTTGATGAAAAGAAAATGTAAAATTAAGACAAAAATAGCTAATTTGTAAAGTCAGCTTCACAACTATAGCCGAATAAGCTTTTTCAAAGGAAAAAGTAGAAATTTAAGAATACTTTATAAGACTCTCTTCCAGTTATATCAATGAATTAATCTTAAAGCATTATTGAACCAAGCAACGAAATAAATGATTATAAAAACCTTATAAATGATCAATATCAATACGAAGTACAAAATAAAGATTAAAATCCAATAAATATTAAGCATATTATGAAATAAAATAGACTTTAATCCATTACGCCTGAGTTAGCAGCAAATGTAGTAAAAGATTATATTCTGCCAATGTTTGAAAACGATGGAAAGAAGTTTATTAAGAGAAAGAAAAATAAAGGGAAAACGGGTTCTGTATCTGATTTGCCTTAAGATGAAGCCGTATATAAGAATGAAATATACATTTAATATTTATATATAATGAAGATGTTGATACTCAAAGATTGAAGGAAATTTAATATTTGAAAAATGGTTAGCATAAAAATTCAGTTTATGCAGAAATGAAATTATCAAAGATACTTTAAGATCAAATCTATGAATTAAAAAATGAGATTCTTCAGCTCAAAGAGACTATCTAAAATTTTGAATTTTAAAATGAGATTAATATGAAAACAGTTAGTGATAAATCAAAGGAAGTGTTTAAGTTTAAAGTATCTTTGAACTATGTTACAAATAGATTGAAATAAAGTGAGTAATAAAGAATCGAGCTAGCACTTGAAAATGAAAATATGACTTAGCAGATAAGTCAACTAAAAGACTTGTTTATCTTCAACGAAGACAGACGTAGAGAGTTTAGTGATTAATTACAGAAAGAGAAGAGCAAAAATGAGAAAATTGGGAATAATTGCATAGAGTATCTTCAAAGAGCGGCTCTTTTAGAAATGGAAAACGATGTGATGGGAGAAAAACTACAGAGACTTTACGATGCAATGGATTCTCTTGGTACTTCAAAAGTTATTCAAGATAAATATGAAGCTATTTTGCTGATAGAGTAGAGAGAGAAAATATCATAAGCAGCTTAAATTGAAATTCTTTAGATGGATTACAATAAAGTTCTGGGTGAGAGGGATGATTGTAATGCTGTTATAAAAGATTAATAGGGAAAGCTTCTAACCTTGCAAGTTGAGAAAGGTCGATAATAAATGTTCTTCAAAGATAAAGTTTTAATGCTTGAAAAGGAAAAAGAAGAGGCAATTACGAATATGTAGAACAAGCAAGAGGAGTTCTTGAATATTGTGAATTAAATGAGGATTGTCACGAACGAAAGGGAAAAACTGAAGTAGAAAATTTAGAAACTTAAAAAGCGAAGAATTATAGATTTCAATTAAAAGATTTGTAGAAGCTGTGGGAAAGAGTA
Organism: Oxytricha trifallax; assembly: GCA_000711775.1. NCBI lineage: Eukaryota > Ciliophora > Spirotrichea > Sporadotrichida > Oxytrichidae > Oxytricha > Oxytricha trifallax. Next base: position 4,899 of record ARYC01018100.1, read on the forward strand.
TCTTGAGAGCGACAACTACAACTGGTCTTGCAGAATTCATAGAGTAAGAATAATTTTTATTTATTCCTAAAGTCTTAATATGGTGGAGAGATGTGGTGGTGCTGTGGGAAGACCTCTCATGATGCCCCAGGCTGCAAATATTCAAAGCACGAATCTAAAAATGATGATGAGGAAGATAAAGAAAAAGTTGAAGATGACATAATTCGACTTAAAGCACTTAAATGCTACTGCTGCAAGGAAAAGGGTCACAAAACTGAGAACTGCACAAAAGACCCTAATCTTAGACAAAATGTTGATACTGAAAAGGAATAAAATAGAATTTTAGAAATTAAAGAGAAAAAAAAGGTAATTAATTTATAAATTTAAGCTATATTTAGTTATTACAAGATTCATCAGGAATCAACTCCAAACTAATGGAGCTTTTGTCAAAGAAAAGAATGCGAGATATATTTGGCGAGGATATTATGTCTTTCGATGACTATAATTATGGCTTGTTAAATGACTTTATTTTCAATGCTATTAGATCGACCATTTAATCAGATGATAGATCTTCGAACAGCTCTTTTAAAATTGATGATGAAGATGATGATTTAGTGTTAAAGCAACAACCATAGAAGATTTAGACTCCCTCTAATTTGTTATTTGGACATTAATAAACTATAAAGCCTAAGAAGCTTTTTAATAGAGAATAAATTTCCAATATAGTATATAATCAAAAGAAAGACGTTTTCGAAGATTTGATTCACACAAGAATAGAGTCTACTATTGAAAACTTACAACAAAAGAATTTCATAGATTTAGACTTATTAGTGGGAACAATGATAACAACTGAGTAAGCTAAAAATAGAAGATTTAGACGAGGTGCTTAAAGTTAAGCTAATTCCAGAGCTTCTGGTACTCCCAAACATTCCACTTCTCAAGCAAATTTGAAATCAAACGATTTGAACTTGTCTAAATAACCATCATAATTTAGAAACCATTAGAACTCAGAATTCATGTTAGAGTCTTATGAGTCATTAGAAAAACGACCTTCTAGCTTTATAAACGGTCAGAATAATTAATCAGCGCAAAAGTAGCAGAATCCACATTCTTCAAGACCGTTTCATTTGATACTTAATCGTTCAGATTAGTACCTAGATGAACTTTTATTGGACTAGAGGTAAAGTACAGACACAAATAATTAGTTGAAAAATCAATATGAATTAAGTGAAGGTAATTTACCTATTCTTAAACTTTCTCAATAAAACGTTCAGAATTTTGAGCAAGAAATTATAAGAAAGGAAAAGTTATTAGAGAGACAAATTTCTGACAAGAAATCGTCTGAAAATCTCAATGCTATGAGAATAAATTTAGATTAGTAATCCCCTGCATATTCCAACAAGTCAAATGTAATTTCCAATTAGAATCATATTGACTCTAAAGACTTGACTTTTGGGAATAAAAATTAATAATAGCAATAGAAATCTACTTTCTTTAAAAATGCTTCTCATAGCAAGGAAGTTGGAACCCCAAGAAACATTTAAAGTGAGTAAATTCTTTTAAGTGGGAGATAGAGCAAAGCTTAAATGAACATTTAATAAATTTAATTTTTGTTAAATTTTTTTATGTATTTATGAATTCAGATTGAGTCAGACTTAAAAAGACTTCAGGAATCTCTTAAAGAAGATAAAAGAAGATCAATTCTAAGTTTCAAGGGAAAATCTACCACAAGTTTACATGATGAGAAAGATTAAAATAAGAAAATTTACAATTAAATTGATTTCACTTCGAAAGTTTAACAATCTATCAATTCACATGACAAATAGGCAACGCATGATTAAAATAAACGAAAATAGAATATTTCAAAGAGAAAGACCTCGGATGAAAGTTAAAACAAAAATATATTAATCTTTAATTTAATTAACTTTAATCGTATCATAAGTTCAAAAAAAATCATATTTTAAAAAAAATTTGAATAAATTGAAAATATAGTAATTTTATAATTAATTTATATTTAATATTTTTTATAGATGTTAATTTAACCTAATTATTAAAATTACAAATATTTTTTTAAAATCTAAGAAATTTAAGGTTTTAAGTAATGAAAATAATAATCATTCAAAATAAAAAACTGAAAGTAAAAAAGAAGCTAAAGACTAAAAAAGAAGCAAGAGTAGAAAATCTGAGAAGTATTAGAATAGTTGAATATATTAATGATATTAATTTTATTATTAAACCCTAATTTTAACATACTACTTTGCATTTATTACAAAAAAAGGATTAAAATTTTATATACGTTATATTTGAAAATGTCGTAAAAAGCTAGCTCCCAAACTTAATAATTATCTCATGAGATGCAGCAACTATTGCGGAAATATTTATTGACAATTGCTAAGGGAGAAAAGTCAATTGAAAAATAAAGACAAAAACTTGCACTTATTAATAAATTTGAACCATATGCTGCATTTATGCGAATTGACAGAGATTAGGACGGATTTGTAAATTCAGTTGAGATCATAAAGTTTTTAAGGTAAATACACACTAATCTCGAATACAAAGATAAACTATCTATATTTATAGAGAAAACAATGTTGAAGAAGCCACCGAAGCAGACTGCTTTTTAATAGTAAAATATTTCGATTCAGATGATGATGGATTTCTAAATTATCAAGATTTTTTGCAAATGTTGATGCCGTGTGATGATTAAAACTTGAGGGCTGCCTTGGCTTAAAGACCTAATTATGCTGAATAAATAAGATAGTATCTTGGAAGATAACTTATTATTTGATCATATACTCATCAAGCTTTTTGAAAAGTAAATTTAAAGAGATATAATAAAATTTATTTAGAGAAATAGCATTCAACAGAGTGACAGAAGAAATAAGACAAAGAATGGATTCATCAAAACAGTTTGACTATGAGAAGGCCTTTAATTCAGTTGATGATTGGAACTATGGATACATTGACCGTAGAAACTTAAAGTCATTCTTGAAAAAACACGGGTATATTGCCAAAAATGAGGAAGTTATGGCTATAATTCGCAGAATGGATTATATAATAAAGTGTATGTTATAATTTATTTGTTGAGTAAGCGTGAGTTTATCTCATCTCTTCAACCATATATTTATATAGTCAATTATACATTTCAATTATTTTACTCAATTAGATGCATAAACTGCCTTCGATATTTGTAACTAAAGTTAAGAAGGCAATTTAACAACACAAAAAGTAAAATTTATTAAGTAATCATTAATACCTTTCTTTATAGATTCGATAATTCCTTTATGACATGGATATTTTCGCATCAAACGATGATATCTAACTGCTTCATGCAAGATTTGATAAATCATAAAAAGGTTAAATTACACTTAAAGAGGTAAATTTATAATTTATAAATCAGTTTTTTAGTTTACAATTGAACTTATGCCTAAGTCTCCTTTTAGTTATTGAGAATGTTAATATTTTTGTGAATAATAATTATTTCCACTTTTAATTATTCTATTTACACTCATATAACTTCAATTATATAAAATTAATATAAATATGTTTTAAATGAATAAGCAAATATAGATAAAGAGTTTGAAGATATATACTTGACATTAAACTAAGGAGTAGAGTCATTTACTATGCCAAAGACTCCAGAATTTCCATAGTGGAGGCCAGATAAAATCTTAGTCAAGAAATCCTTAAAAATTATTATAAAGTAGAGAAATAAATATGAATGAAATTGTTTGAAATTAACTTTAAATATTACAAAGTGGTAGATAAATAGAATTTCACAGAATATTTTCAGAGTTTGATTAATAGTCTTCAAATCTTTCTATACTCATAAGCATGCTTATTTTCTTGATAAAATTTTAGCTTAAATCTCTCCTGTTTTTATTCGATATTTTTCTATCTATCTTATTATGATTTCTAGGGTTGAGATTGAAAGAAGAGTAGTCTGAATTGAGTTGCCCGAATTCACAGTTAGCTTTTGAGAGCCACTTATGAAGTTTGGGTCTTGCTTATTGGACTTAGATTCAACGCCGTGAAACTTCTCAACTCCTACAACGCTTATAGTCTCCCTCAGTCACAGCTTTGGGCTGCTCAGAGATCTTAGACAAACGAAGCAAGAGTGGCTTTCTGTTAGTTTCTCCAAGAGTCTCCTCCCTTTGATCTCTACTAAGAGGCGCCTCAGACCTTCCCATATGCATTAATATTGCTCATATATAATATTTAAGACTGAAGATATTTAATAGACCCTATTGAATAGTAATATTAGAGCTAACATGGCTCTTGTTTGATCGCATATCTAAGCAGGCTTTCTCTCAATCTGAGTTGACTTGGGATTCGAAATATCTTTTAAGTCTCATCCAGATTAATAGTTAATGGGTCATTTATTATCACTAATTCACTTGCAAGTACCAGCTTATATTTTAAGTTAATTAACGATAGATTTTAAATTTTAGAATTATATTTTAATTTGAATAATCATAAGAAAAAATGGATAGCGAATCGAACAGTTCTCGCAGAGTCTTTAATATAGCAGGCCATTCTAAGCTCTTAGACAATTACGATATTACTGCTTCAGGTGGAGCTAACCGTTATGACTAGATTTTTGATTCATAGATTTCAAGACAGAGTCATGAAACATCGATGGAATTTACAAATAGAAATCAAGGAGTGTACGATACACACATGAGCAGTTCACATCATGTCATAAAGAAATCTGAAACAGAAATCATTAAATCTAATCACTCTGTACATTTTTAAACTTAAAAAAAGGGTCAACACTTAACTTAAATGCGAACAGGCCACTTGCAGACTATTGATGAAAATAAATCTTCTCTCGGTGGAGTTTCTAATTATGCAAAGAAGAGTGGAGTAAAATCTACGATGTCTGCTCATGGCATGCCAAGTTCCACTTTGAATAATCTTCCAGGCTAGTCTTTAAGACAAAATGACCTCTCTGATGTCATAAGTCAATCAAATAGACTCGAAGAATCAATTAAGGCTCCAGATAGAATGCCAAAGCGTATTGCTGAACTTACTAACTACCTTTGCGATTTGCATTACAAAAAGTACGGAGTTTTTTCCAGGAAAAAACAAGACCTTTTCAAATTTTGGAAAAATCATGTGTCCTATCATTACAAAATGACAAATAGGAAAGATAGAAATGATTTAACATACTAGGGCATAAATAAATAACCAAAGAGGATCCATCTTTAATTTGATGGTACAGAAGGTCAAACAAACACAAGTGTTTTAATTTAGTAAAAAGCTGGGCTAGAGCAGAGCTTCAAAAGCCAAGCACATAAAGAAAATTATACTGATAATAACATGAAGGATATTGTTGAGAAATCTATATATGGTTAATTTGATAGATTATACGAAATGGATGTCATCTATACTCTATAATAAGATCTTGATGAAGAAGAGGAAAAGTTCAAGCAATATAATAATTGTAAATACTCATTTATTATATATTTTCTTAGTTTTTATTATAACAACTGAAAAGAGAAGTTGAAGTAAGAGAAGAAAGAGAAAACAGCATTAGATTTTACGAGCAGTAGTAAATTAAGTTTATGATTGATATTTACTATCAAGATTTGCTGGAATATCAAATCAAAACTTTGGACAGTAATGAAATGGAAGCAAAGAAGTTGCTAGAAAATTCACCTACTAAAAATTGGAATAAACAAATTAGTGGTGTTAGAGATTCACTCAATCCTATTGAAAGTATTGATGATTTCAAGTATTATTTTACTATTTAGAATAAATTATGGTTATATTTTTAATCTAAAAATTCATGGACTTTATCCAATACGAACTTATCAAATTAATGTTCTTGCTTTCTTGAAGCGTTATAGAAATAGTAATTTAAACTATATTCAAAAATTAAGAGTATATAATAATATCTATAATAATCTCTTGCTTGAGATAGTACATATCTTTGCCATCAAGAACCTTAAACTTCTCTAGAAGTTCTTTACCAGCTCCAATCTCTTTGACCTCAATTCCAGTCTTCCCTCTATATTTGCATTTATATTCCTCTTCGTCATCGAACAAGTCATACTCCTCTGGGTACTTGAAGACTCTGTTCTCTTTGAACTCTTCTTTAATTAATTTTTAGAGGACTATATCATGAGGGAATTTCTTCTTCAATTGCATCAAAATTTTGCCACGTTGCCACTTGTCCTTGGGTTAAGCAAGTTCATTCAATCTATCTTCATTTTTCTTGGACAATTTCTACTCAATTTCTTTGAGTTTCTTCTTTCCAAAAACATCCTACTTAAGCTTTTCCCTATGCTTTTTCTAATCCTTTTCCATTTATTCGTGTTCTTTCATTTTTTATAGAATTGTCTGTTCTTGCATGAATTTATCATATTCTTTTATGATCTCTTCAACAGAGTAATGCTTGTGATCTTCAAATCTTACATTTTCCCTATCTTTTAGACTTTCAATAGAATTCTTTTTATGTTCTTCGCTATGTGGTAAAGGGTTTTGAGATCTTTTGCTTGAGTTTAAATGATCACCGATTCTTACTGGATGCCAATCTATTAGGTTCAGTAGTATTTTACCAAATAAAATAGCATTATTCAATAAGATTTCTCAAATAGTAATAATTATCTATAGTAGTCTTTCTCTCTTTTTCAATTAGAGATAGAACCCAAATAGAGTGAATGACTTAAATTATCCTTATTTGTTTCTTTAAGTGAAGTATAAAGTGAGTCTCTTCAAAAATCTCTCTGGTCTAAAAAAATGAACTATCAACCTCTCAACTTCTTTATCATCTCTACGATTAATTACACTAAGCCTAGACTTTTCACTTGTGTTTTTATATTGTTAGAACAAAATCTTGGGATCATTCAAAAATTCAATATAAAAAAGGCTATTAGTAAAGACATTATATTTATACATAATTAGTAAGCTTAGTATCCCTTGAGATATAGAATAGGTTCTCCATGAAATCTCTTTCACTTTTGAGATCTTTCTCTATCTTCTCTTTTTCCTTGTTTAATTACTCATCACTTATAGAGGGTTTCTTAGGTTCTTTTCTTTCATCATCAATACTTTACCACAATTAAAATATAATTATTTTTTTAACATTTCCCAAAGCTAAATTACATGCTTAAATAGTAGAGAATATTGCTAAATCTATAATTAGCAAAGTATTTACATTTATTTTGATTTTTACATTGATTTCGCGAAAATTTCATTTTCAAATCTATAATTAAAATAATATTCAGCGCTAAATGTATGAAAATTGGTATATTTTAATTAAGAATTTTTAAATTTGAGGTCCTAACGAATTTCACTTTTATATATATAGAGATTTATGATAAATAGTGCATTTTTGAAGATACTTCGAAATCTAAAAATACTGTAGGCTCTGTACATTTTCATTTCTTGATATAAAAATGAATTTAATGACACAATTTTAGGAATAATAACTTTGTGGGTATTATTTTATTAGATTTAATTTTTTTGAGAGTGCGGATATACATCATTCTGGTGAGTTTGACAAAACACGTGTTTAAATTAACATTTTATATGTCTTTATATGGACTGGTTCGCGTCATTTCTTAAATTATTAAATATTTTATATTAAGATGTAAGTCTAAAAAGGAATTAGATGATAAAAAATAATTCTTAAGGGTTAAGCTTTCAGAGATATTTCACATATTTTCTTAACGTTGTATCCACTAGTAAAAGAATATTCCTTAGCTGATAGGCAGGATTATATTTATATTATAATCACACAATAAAATATTAATATATCTTAAAGATTAAATTTTCATATTTTTTTAAATTTAGGCGTGATAGTTCTTATAGAATCTTCTTATTCTATAAAGTGTAATGATTTAAATTGTTATTCGAAATTAAAAAGTATTAGTCTCTATTAAATTGAGGTATAAAAGAGAGAGAATATTGTATAGAAGTTAAAGCATATTGTAGGAATACATTTGAATTTGGAAAATTAATTATTAATTTATTTATTATAATTCAAAATCGTGGCAGTTAAAGTTGACCAATTTGAACGATCTTGGGCTCTTTCAATAGAGAATTTAAAATTAGCTGGACTTTATTAGTGGCGGTACTATTTTATCGCATCGAGGGAGCGAGATAACTTCACTTTAATGTGAGGGTATAATTTAATGAATTTAGATGATTTTAATTAAAGTGAAATTATCTCGCTCCCTCGATGCGATAAAATAGTACCGCCAATAATATAGTCCAGCTAATTTTAAATTCTCTATTGAAAGAGCCCAAGATCGTTCAAATTGGTCAACTTTAACTGCCATGATTTTGAATTATAATAAATAAATTAATAATTAATTTTCCAAATTCAAATTTATTCCTACAATATTAGCACAAAGGTTTTTTTCACTAATTAATAATCAATAAAACCACTTACTACGTCGAGATTTATCAGAGTAAGCTGGAGTGGAAAATAGGAATATAAATCTTAAAAGCAAAAAACTTCGCTAAATATATACCGAGATGTTATATTAAATAATAACCGCTAATGAGAATATAAAAAGAGAGAGAGTTTGACTGGAAAAGAAGAATGTGATAAAATATTCATACCAGTCCAATTGCTAAAGAGATATAGTTCTTTTCCATTATTTTGGTAGAATCAATATCCTAGTCATTTGCTGAATAATACATTTTGCTTGATTTTCTTCAGGTTTCCTCTACTTATTTTGGAATGCGAATCGCCAACCTTTTCCTAGGTACCTAAATTTAAGTCCATAGTTCACAATAAAGCTTAGCACTTGAGGAGAACATTAGTGTGCAAAATTAACCCCGTAAATCACAACACATTACCTGTTTTAACTAGATCTTAGTTTAGTAGAGATAATATTATTCACTTTAATAATTTTAAAAATCAATCAAACTTTTAATCATTGATTAACTATAACTACACAAACTAGTTTGCAATTTAATAATCACAATGGAAAACGAATAATCTCAACAAACATAAAATACAATACTTTTATTAAATTATCAGTAATGAATCATACATTATTTTATAAGTATTAAACAGAATAATAATAGGCAGTGCAAGAATAGTAAGCTCACAGAATCGGAAGAATAATCTAGGTTATGATTGCTCGTCACAATTTCTCCGCCCACCAGCTCGAGTCTAGATTCAGAGTTCAGTTGAGATGCAATTGTAAATTAAATTCTTTGTATTTTATATATGGGGAATGTGTCTGCGATTTACTTGAAATTAATTTGAAATTTTGATAATTGCTGCTTGAATTAAGTAGTGGTATGCACAAGATCTTAACTAATCTCAATCTACGCTCTCTCAGAAAATAAAGTGCGACAGATCGAACTAATTGCACTAAGGCAGTAAAAACTCAGGGAAACCAAGCAAAACTCTGACGAGCTCATGGGGTTCCTTGGATTTGACGATGTCGAAGATTTCTCATGCCCTAGTGAAGATGCATTCATTGATTACACCAGATTCGGAAGCTCATCACCCCATAAAATAGTGAATATTCTAAAAAAATTAAGCTATTTTATTCTGACTGTAAGCACCAGTTCTATGAACACATAGGATGATTGTATCAATACTCCACTTAAGGGGAGGTCCAAGAATCCTTAGGTAGGTGAGAAGAGAGTTATTTGAATATTTTTTTATGTTTAATAGAGTGCTCAGCCAGAGAGAAATGACTTGTGAGGATCTCTAAAGTCCTACATTGTAAAATTTCACTATTTCTCACGTTAATGATGATGCTGTTACAAGTGATGCAAAAAGAATGCAACTTTTTTTTTATTTATTTAAAACTTTTGGAGAGTAATGTTTTGTCGAATTTCGAGTCAACTAAATTAGAGAACTTAAGATGCGACTCAGAACAACTTGCTAACTTGAAATCAGACTCATTGGTACATAAACATTCACAATCAAGCAATATGGCTGACGAAGAAGAAAGCAAGGAAAATATGTAGCTACTTAACTCCAAATCACAAAATGAGTCTTCATTTAAATACTTGAAATTTATAAATCATTTTATAGTATGATTTTTAACATAAATTAAAGAGTATTCTTATGACAGTGATGAGAGCTAATCATCTCCAAACAGCAAGGGATAGTAATCATCAGCTTCATACAGATTTTTTTAATTTTAATTTTTGAGAAATCCATATTTATTGGAGTTAAATTAAAGCATACAAGCTTGAAGGATTCCAAATGAATGTTGAAAAGATGTTTTTCGAAGGTTAATTCGAGAAAAACCACTTTTAGCCATCTTCAAACAAAAGACAACAAAAGCTTAACTCCAAGTAATTATAGCATCCCAACAAATTTAAAACAAATTATTTTATTTTTCATTTTATCAAGTTCAATTATTTTTCAATGCTAAATTTCTAAAATTTTTGACTTCATTGAACAACGATAGTATAAAAAGACAATCTCAGCAGAAGAGAGTGAAAGTAGGTGACAGAAAAGAAATCTTCTTAGTGACCAGACCCCAGTTACCTACTTTAAATACCTAATCAGGCATATTCTACTAGGCACCCTCATCTCATATCCTAACCTAATTTGGAGCTAACTCAAAGCAGTGAAATTGAAAGAAACTGATATTAAATATAAGTCAGTTTTCATGGTTAAACTTGTAAAATAGTAATATAAATGCAAGCACTCAAAACCCCAAAACCCCTTAATGAGTTTTATATGTGTTTTGTTGATGAGGGTAATGTTGGGGATTAGGGTTTCTTTTTGATTTGTTTCATTTTTGTTGTTAGATTCAATGTAATTTATTATTTTCATGGTTGAGATCTTTAATATTTTATTTTTTATCATCACTACATCTTCATAAATGCTTTGTAGAAATTATTTCATTATGAAAATTTTAATGATAGTACATTAATTGTTTGCTTTGCTTACTTTATTAGAATAGCTAATTTAATGAAAGCATCTTCTTTTAATTCTTAGGAACTCCATTTTTTAAAATGTTTTGGTACCAGCTGAGAATAAATTTAGGTTTGTACTGGTACCAATTAGGTTTTGAACCATTTTGGAACTTTTCCATCAAAACCTCATAAGTTTAAAACTAGGTACTAATTAAGTTTTGGTACTATTAAATTGGTATCAATTAAAATTAAACAAATTTAGTACTAATTTAATGGAATTTAATTGGTTAAAATGGAAATTTATCTCAGAAATTTGTTACAGGTTTTGCAAACTTTCTCCATTTCTCTTTACAGGGTTGACCTCCTATAAGATACCCATATTTAATAGGTGTCTTAAAATTAATAGAAATTATAAATACAAAATTTTAAGATTGATATCTATATATAATACTTCTGGAACTAAATCATTACATGCTTATGGATATCAATCACCTTAAAATCACACATTTTATGCATATTTTTCTTTTTTCTATTAGACGAAAATACGATGATAAAGAACACTAGCTAAAAGAAATGAAAGTGTTGAATTGATTTTAAAAATATCTTTTTGTGAAAACTTAAAAAATATTTGTGATTAAAAGCCAAATTTTTAAAAAGATGCAATCATCTAAATTTATAAAAACGATCAGTAAAAGTAATAACTTATGAACAAAATGTAAAAGAGATAAATTTGTCTTTCAAGCTTATTTTTTTCAAATAAAAATGCTATAATATGTATAGAAATATGAAAACATACAAGTTTTGCATTAAAATAATGATCATATTAAATCTTAAAAATTTGATAACTAGAGTGAATATGATGCTCTCTCGCTCAAATAAACCCTAATCCCCATCATTACCCTCATCAATAAAAACACATATAAAACTCATTAAGGGGTTTTGGGGTTTTACTCACTTCCACTTAAAAGCCTATAAATAAAAATATTGCTGATAAGACAACAAGCTGTTCGGCAGCACTTAAGTGGAAGGGCAAGTAAATTGCAATATAAATACTAATCATATATATTTTAACACAAAGTTATCTACTATTAATTAAATAAGCAATTAACATATCATCAATATAATGGGAATCAAATAATTTAAAAAATAAACTATTAAATGAATTATAATTGTATGAATTTTTATAAATATAACAAAAAAATGCTTAATTTTTTTGGGTAATTTTAATTGAGATTTATATTGTAAAAAATACAAATAAAATTATATTATGTCAATAAGTCTTTTCAATATACTCTTTAACTCTTTAAAAAAAGTTCTTAATTCTTCTTAAAATAAATACCTACAAAATCAACGTAACAGAGAGGGTGTGAAAGTAAAAAGCTTTAAATATCTCCATATACTATTTTATTAAAAAGTTTATAGTTCCATTTACATTTAGATTTTCAAATAATAAATGCTAAAAATAAATTATCAAAAAATCTTTTTAATTTCTTAATTATCCAAAATTTTACTATTAAATAAATAAAAATGACATATTTATGTAGTATTTTTAGAGTTTAGATGAATTTTAAGGGTTTTTGGGAAATAAAATTTTTATAAATTTTCATAATTTTGTATAATTTTGTATAGGAATAAATAAACGGTTTACATTGATATTTCTCTTTACCTATTTAACAAAAGAGAGTGTGACGATAGTTAAAGTGATTGGAGTTAAACAATTATTCTTAATTAAATTATTAAAAATTAATGGCTAAGCTCTATTGTTCTTATAACTATATACCCTTAATATCTATCTTCAATGGTTTTCGATATATTATAGTTAATTTTCAATTTAATTTTTATTGAATTTAAATAATTTTCTACTAATTCTTATATTTTATTAATTACTTATCATTATTAAATTTAATTATCTTAATAGAAACTTTCAAACCAAATATTGTAAGTAATCATTGTGATCTTTTACACTTTATCTTAAACATTATTCCCTGCATTTTAATCTAGTACTTTGACTGTGTTAAAGGGTAAATTGTTTGGCACCCTTTTCCAGAAAAATTTCTCACCTAATGCACCAAATCCTAAAGTGTTTATTTCTTTTAGTACCGATTTAAATTAAAACCTTCAATAATTATATGAATTCAAATATCAATACATTTAATAATTGATTTATCCTCAGAGAAATCAAAATCAAGTGGTATTGGTATATGTTTATTTTTCATGATCTTTTTTGTTTTCTCTATTTATTACTTTCTTTGTTATGAAAGAATGAAAATGACTTTATTCTCTTTGGCATGACTTAGATCAATCACTGGCTAATTATCAATTATTTTTTCATAAGGCAAATCTGTTTAAATTTCATCAGTAACTAGTTCGGGCTGCCCAAATTAAATCATGTCCACATTTATACTAAGTGGCTTATTACTCTTGTTAGATTCCATCAGGTAATTTATTTTTTAATAAATATATTTCAATCTTATTAAATCTATTAATTATATTGTTGGCAAATTGTCAACGATATACTAATTTTTAAACATAAAATCAAATTCAATTTATTATCAGTATCATTGAATAAAATCATATATATCATTTGTTTCTTCTTACTCTCTTTGTTTTTTCTTACTTGAGCTACTTCTCATTATTCTCAACAATAGCATCATCACCAGCATCTACTTTAATCTTTTCGCTCTTATCTTACTCATTTTTTTAAGCATTTTAATCGCTAATTTCATCAAGCTTTCTCTTCTTTGAATTGTTAATCTTTTCTTGGAAACTTTTCAAATCACCAGCAAACATAATTTAATGGGCCCAACCTGCTTTATCCCCAAATCTATCTCTAAACGCTTCAACTATTCTATATAAAATTACTAAATAAAGTGATCAATGGGACATTCGAGATTGCTCAATAATATGAAAGAATTACTTACTGCATATAGAGCTTTTAGTTGAGATTTGCATCTTTTTTCATTCCTTGTACATATCCTAATTTTTAGGCAATTTAAAAGACATGGGTGTCTACTGGGATACTATTTGCGCAATCAAGAGAAAAAAGTGCTATGCAATCTGCCACTTTGTTTCCAATACCATTTAGAGTGATCAACTGCTCTCTAACTATAAAATGATGTGATATGTTTACTTTCTCATTCATCATTTTGGCATTTGCAACAAGGTATTTAGATCTATTGAATGATGATTATTCATTATTACTTTTAAACTCTTTCTCTGATACTTAAGACATTTACTCAATAGTAGGGAATTTGTAGATACTTTTCTTTGAACCATCATCTTAGTCTATCTCACAAATTTTAGTGCCATACTGCAATATTAGTTTATTCATTAGCACAAAGATATTTTTACTTACTTTCTATCTGAGAGTATCAAGCATTTAAGTAATACGTTTGATGTTATTGCACTATGAACATATAAATGATACTGTACATTCCCAGGGATCTTGTCTTAAGCATCTAACTCCATGAATAGGCTCTGCTATCTAACTAAATCTTTTATCTCTTTTGGCCCAGTGATCATAAAGGTCTAAGACTTTAATATCATAGTTTATGTATGCCTTGAATTAATCAAGAAATTTATCTTAAGTTTTGTGAGATGTCTTCTCTTCTTCCTCTGGTTATGAGCGAACCTTTTTTTCTTCTTCGATCTTGCTAATTTTCTTAGTCTTTTTCTCTGCATCTTAAGGTTAAATTTGTTAGGTTTTTATAGTATGATCTGGAATAGTACAATACTCAATATAGTCATCATGAGTTCTCTTTACTTGCACGTAATACTCTGAGAATACACCTTCAAAATGATCTTCACCAAGTTTTTTCCAGTTAAAGCATTAACCATTAACTAGGGTATTTTCTAGGTTAAACTCCTATCTATGGAATACTAACTGCTTCCAAATTAATTTAGACATTTTCTACATTATTATCTTTAAAATGTGAATTAAATGAATTTGAAATTATATATGATTTTTTCTCAAATTTTACACATATAATATTAGAAAATAATTTTTCTGTTTCATAAGTAGGAACAACAAATTTTTAATACATAATAAAAGAAGAATTTCACTATTTTTATATAAAAAAATTCTTTAATTAAAAATGGAGACTATTAATAGCACAACTGACAAAATCTAATAAGATACCTAAATTTAAGCTGTAGTCTAGCCAAACATATTAGGAGCTTAAAATTTCCCTATTTTCAACCCAGAATAGCAAAATGCATTAAGCTTCTAAAACCCTCAAACGAAGGCTGACTAAATTGCTTTAGAGAGAACCTAATGGTTTAACCAATCAGCATCTTTAGAAAATTTAATGAAAGACAGAAAAGAGAAATTAGTTACAATGCAACGAGAGAGAAGATTGTAGCATTTATATGACAAGAGAAAAATCAATGACTTCATTTTTGAAGATGCTTAGAATAACGTAAATAGTAAAAATTCAATGGAGCTTTCAAAAAGTAAAAGTTCTGGAGTTAGCAGTGTGATGGATTTGGATAATTTCAATGAGTAGAATCCATTTCAAACTTAAGAGCAAACATATTAAGTGGAAGATACTGAGTTTTAAGAGGATATGACATACGAGTTTAAATAAAATAAGCCTTAACAGTATCAGAAACGCAAAGACAAAGATAAAGGAAATAATAGACTTTACTATGCTTAGTAATTACAAACTCACGATTTCTTACTACGATAAGACCTTGCAATCGTGCATGATTCTAACTTCTTAATTTACCCAAGACCTGTAGGATAAAGATGCTTAGTTACCTCAGCCAAAGGTAACACAATTGCTCGCAACAATCAAGGCTTTATAAAAATTTAATTCTAAAGTCCATTACCAAACGGATCAAGAAAATAGAATAATTAAGAGCTGAACCAGTTTTCTACTTAAAATGGCAGGCATTGTGCAGTACTGGATTGTATAATGATTGATAGCTAGAAATTATTTTATGTAATTGATATAATGTTCTGGGAAGATATGGATTACTCAGAGTTTCCTCTTTGCTCAAGAAATATTTTCTTCTATTATAAATTAGCTTATTTTGATTAGTAGATAATTATCTTAAAAAGTCAGATTCCTAAATTTCTATTTACTACAAGCAATTAATATAAAAACTGTCTGATCAAAAAGTTAAATTAAACGAAGCAAAACTGCAGTCGGATCTTCCTTATGCAATAAAATTGATGTAGCTCTATATTTTTGATAGTTAAATGATTTTAGCTATAGAAAAAGATGGAATTATTTTCAATCACATAGAGAGTGCTTATGAAAAAGGTTTAAACACTCTTGTACTTCATTGGAGAGATCCATCTATCTCTAATTATTGCAGCAATGATGAGGATGAATATGGCTTGATTCAAACTGTGCTAAGACTTACTGATGACTATAACTTTGAGACTTATGATGGAGAAGTACTTGAAGTATCTATTAATTGCAAAAACACAGAGTGTATCATGAATCTGGACCCCTAAAACATTTACAACCTAAAGATTAAAATCTAAACAGTCTTGTCTGATCCATAGCCAGATATTGGAGATTCAAAACCATAAGAAATTAACATACCAACTTCCAAGATTGAAATCGTAGAAATCCATTTAAGCCAAAGGACCTCAAAGATAATCCCAGATCATCTTTCAAAAATAATTTCCAAGTCTTTGCATCTTCAAGGTGAAAATATAACTGCTTCAAAAATTATTAGAGCAATTGAGAGTAATGAAGAACCATTGCAATCACTTTCAACAAAATCACTTAGTATGAACGATGGAATGATGAGTTACTATAATTATGGGTAAAGTGCACTCGGACAAACATTTAGTAATAATTCGAATAAGATGAGTGATATCTGATGAAAAATGTGCTTTATTTTAATCATCAATAATTAAACAAGTGATTTTAAGCAATTTAAAATTTAATTTCTTAACAATATTTGAAGTTAACATTGGCTTTAATGGGAAAGTTAAGGTAAACTTTATCAGAAAACTTAAATCTTATTCTTGGCATCTTATAAATATATTATTTTTTCAAGCAAACATTGAAAAACCTCTCATTATTAATTATTAAAATGATTATTATTGCTAATGACTCTTTAATGGTAATTTTTCTGTGAATAGCTACCTCCTCCATTCTTCTAACCATTGCTATAACTCTAAGATTTTTATAAGTGATTTTGATTCACAGAATTTTGAGTAGCTCCACTGAAATTTCCATTAACTTATGAAAGTTACTAGTATCTGTCTGAATTTTTCTGAGTCCCTTATATGCTTGACACATGGCTTAAACTACTTTGATTGTAATTACTTGGTGGATTTTTAGATCCAGTAACTCCTGTTGTTGAGTTACCATTATTAAACATTTAAGGTTGATTGATAGATCCATTTCCACTGCCATTGAAAAGCAGATAATCATTAGTCATAGACTGAGTTTTACTGGTAAACCCACCATTGGCAGGTCTGTTATTAGAAACACCATTTGAGAATGGTGTGTTGTTACTAGAATTGTTAACTTGCGAATAGTTTTATGGTTTCAAGCTGTAATTTTAAGCTAAATTAGTGTGCAATTGATAAACGTCTTTCACTGTCGATCTATCAATATAGAATTTGTATTTAGTATTTTGAAGCTTATCTTTTAACTCTGTTATTTTTTGAGTGCATTTTGAGTTCTCCATCTTGTACTCTTGGATCAATTGATTCAGCTTTTCATTATTAGAAAGGCAAATTATTCATAAATGAGTAGAAAAAATTAATGATATTTATGAAGCAATATCTTCAGTCTTATTTCTGGATATATCATCATTACTTGAAAATGGATTTTCATTGAAACTAGAGAATTTATTAATTCTTTTTTTAGTTAAATCTTGATTTTCATAGCTATATTTATCGACAATTAGTAACTGCTTGTGAGATGATGTAAAATTTTGACTGTGGTTTCGTTCTTTGGTAAACTTTATTGCGATAAATATAAATTTAATTTTGTTCAATATTAAAATAGCAAGGGGATGATTACGCTTGTAGAGATTGTTTTGAGCTTGCTCTTAGATATTAGCTGATTTATTTCTCAGTTCTTCAACATCATCTGTCTATTTTATTGTTGCCATGTTTCTTGCCTCAATCTCGGTTCCAATCAACTTCAATCTGGGATAGTGCTCTCTGGATAGACTGTGATTTTTCTTAACTGTTTTCTAGTCTGAATCATTAATTAATCTATGATCGATCGAGTTTGAACCCACAATTGTTTGACTAAAACCAGCTGAAGAACTCATTTAATAGTTGGCAAGATTTTGTTGTTATCTCAAGTAATCGTTTTCTCTCTCAATCTTTTCTTTAGTTTCTTTCATTACATCTAATTCTTAGGCTAACAGTTTCAAGTTATCTGATAATGTTTAGGCCTTCAGTAGTAAGCTTTCGTTTTCAAGGGAAAGTTAATGTATCATGGCTTGCAACTGCATTGAATTGTGCTGCTCACTATTTACTATCACATTTTATTGATGTTGGATTTTTTTTATATCTTATTTTAGTTATTAATTCTCAAGCAATACCTAAAAGAATTAAGTTAAACATAGTGTTAATTTACAGATTAGTTAGAAGGTTAGTAATCGTTATTTTTAAGCTATTTATTTTCTTGCAGTAATTAAGAGATCTAAGGTTCGTAAACTTGCTCTATTCTCTGTAAATAACCATAATTTTCCTCTTTTACTTGATAAAAAATTATGTTTAGCTTCTATAAAAAAAATTAAAATTGAATTTAACTTACATCAATTATTTCCTCAAGATTACTATCAGCACTTAATTGATGTTATTTCCCATCCATTATCTAGAAAAGTTAATCTTTGATTTTCTATTCATGAATCTTATTAAAATTATCCTCGCTTTACAGGATTACTTCGTTAACGATGTTGCTTATTTTCTGTAACTGATTAATTTCATTTTTTATGAATTCTGGAAGATTGTCAGCTTAAATCTTAAACACACCATATATTAAATCTTATTCATTTTAATGCTTAGCTGAGTGTGACATTTTAGTCTGTAAAAACTTAAGCTTTGAGTAGATCTACTCTTTCAATTACTGAAGGTCAATCTGCATATATTAAATACTCTTTGAGTTTGTGTGCCTTGGATTACTTCCAGTAGCTGCAAAAGTGTGATATGTATCCTTTTATTACATTTAATCTTGTTGAGATTAAGATGAGCTGTGGGGTTCATTGTTTTTTTTGCCATTTGATGGTAAAGATGATCCTCGTTTGACACTTAGATTGCTATTGTAGTTGCTCTTCATTCTTTCAACGCTTCCATGATTTGAGTTTTTCACCGAATTAAGGAGATTCATGGAGAAATTCATGTCTTATTCTAATTGCTTTTCTTGTTCCTCTATTTTTCTCAAATTAACTCCACTTCTCGCATCTCTTGGTGAGTGATTCATAGCAAGATTATCCATGAGCAAAGAACCATCAACATATCTTGGAGAAATAGTTTGACTGTAGTTTCCTATTTCACTTTACGATAAGTAGTTTTGTTCATTATCGGCTTGTTTAAGTGAGTTTTATTCTTAAATATCTGTTTAAACTTAAGCATTTACTGATTAAACACGACTCTATTATTTAATAAGTTGATCTTGCTAATCCCTAAGCATGTTACGAGCCTAATCAATTTGAACTTAGTATTACTAAAAAACTTTCTCACTTTCTTTAATTTAGTTTGTTAGCTTAACGTTCTCTTTTTGGATGTTCTCGATAACCTGATGATATTAAATCTCTTTTTCAGTAATTTTCTATATCATTACTTCGTCTTGTTAGATCTAATCCTCTAGTTCCTTATTTTTCAGGGTAAGTGAATGATTTGTCTCTCTAACTGTTCTTAATTCATTTTCGTATATATGAACTGAAGATTCTAAACTTAAATTACCTATAAAGCAAATGTACAATTTGTAAATAATTCTGAAGTTTATATCTTAAGTAAGTTCTTTTTACTATTTATTATGAGATTACTCCTGAGCTTGGAAATTCGAAATAATTAAATCTTTTTCTTTAATTTATTTATTGAGATCTTCTAAGTTTTTAGTTAACTGCTCTAACTATTTCTCATGCTCTTCAGTTAATGATGTCTTATCGATTCAATTAAAGCCATTATCATTGGCATTTTTATTTATATAATTAAAATTAATATAAATAATATATTAAATTCTATCTTGTTCAAATCCTTTAGTGATAAATTTATGTTTTTTATATAAAAAGACCATTAATGTTTGCGTCGGCAAATTTTAAAATTTGCCGACGGTTGCTGGCGATTTTTAAATTATTTAATTTAATACATTAATTAATATATTAATTAAACTTAAATTCATGATTCAAAAATCATTTTGATATCTATAAATCCTTTTAGATTTATACTTATCTTTGAGGAATTACAAAAGCACCCTTTAGACATTCTATAATAATATTTTTACGGAAGTTTTAACTTAGTTTTATTCTATTTTTAGTTTTAAAAATTCAATATAGATTTATATAGATCCATAAGGATTTCTAATAGTTAAAAGGGATTTTGAATCCTAAACATACTTTAAACTGATAGATAAATTTTTAATATGTTATTAATTATAATGAAATTGCCAGCAACCGTCGGCAAATTTTAAAATTTGCCGACGCCTATACTAAATAATTATATTAATTTTACATTAAGATTAGTAGTTTTATAGATTAAGTATAACTAATCACAAAGTTTTAAATATATTAGCTTAAATTATATATAATAGGAAAAATGCAAAAAGTCATGGTTCTTATTGATTACTGACTGGATCTATTGACTCTGAGCTTATTAATTTACACACATAAATTGTTATTATAGTTTATAGAAAACAAAGTATCAGGTGAATTTTATTTGAGAAGAAATAAAATAAATAAATAGAACTGTTGACTATTATTCTACTAAATTTATTAATGAGAAGGCAGAACCCACAATAACAGCAAACTACAGATAACACAGCTCAAGCCAACGCCCCGCTCACCGGTGGATAAAATTACAATTCAGTACCTGTGAATTAAACTGTCGCCCCTCTATAGACAAATTAATCGCCTGTAATGAAACAAGTCAGGTTTTTCTAGCCAAGTATGAAGACTCAAGAGTTGAAGGAATTAATTCGCTAACGCATTATTAAATAGATGCCCTTACTCAAGCACTACCCTGATATGCCCGTAATTGAGGACTTCATCATCTAGACATTTGATGAACTCGCTTATAAGATGAGTGATTAGCAGGATTTCATTGTTGAGTAGCTTGAGGAGATAATGACAAAATTTCACGGGCACTACATGACAAAGTTGTGCAAATAATTAAAAGAGGAAAATAAAAATTTACAAGATTAAGTTGACAGTACTCACCCCCCTTAACTTCAGTAAACTCAAAATGTTGCTTAAGAAGAAGAAAAGAGTTAATAAAATTCAGACACATCTAATCCTTTTGCTAAGAAGAAATAAGATGCCATCCAAAATGGTGTTGATAAAATCAATTAGGAATTGGAGAGTGAGGTGTTTCAAAAAGATGAGGATATTTATTAAGCACATTAGAAAATTAAGTTGCTAGAACAGTTGGTTTAGGATAAGACCAAAATAGAGGAAGACCTTAGAAGGAAATTGCAATTTGCAGAGGAAGATCACAGCAAGATAAAATAGTCACTTGGTACAATGGTTATGAAAAGTCAGCTGGAATTTATAAAAAAATCTAAGATTGACTTGGAAAAGTAGGTAAAGTCACTTACATTGGAGAAATAGAGCCATGATATGGAAATATAGAGAATGAAAAATGATATGATGAAGTTGCAAAATCTACTCAACCAACAATAATAAGCTTAGAACACAAGAAATTGTCAGAATTGTTGTAAAATGAATAATAATATCTTATTTAAATTATTTATTAGATCAATAATATTTAAAATCATGGAGAGTCAAAAAGAACTATATCAAACTTTATTTTAGATACTTTAAACTTAGGATAACTAGCTATGTGTGGATTGTTGTAATCTATCATTAACTCCATCTTAATATTTGATTATTAGAGAATCAAGAGTAGAGTGTCTAGTTCGCATCAGTAAGCCATGGTATCTTCATTTGTGAGGATTGCTCCTAATATCACCTCCAATTGGGTGAATAATTCACAACAGTGCGACCAATAGCATCTGACTTCTGGTCACCACAACAAATAGAAATTTTAAAGTTCGGTGGAAATGAGAAGTTCAGATAGTTTCTTGGCAGCTATGAAATTGCTGAATTCGCAATTTAGGAAAAATACAGGACACTTGCGACTAAATATTACAGTATGAAGCTTGAATGCCTGAGCAAACATTAAACTCCTAATCTTGAAGCTCCTTCAATTGATGAAGGCAAAGCATTTATATCTTCAGATGAAGAGAGTAAGAGTATTAGATTTAATTATTTGGTTTAGGTTGGGTAATTTAACCCCTTAACATTTTATAAAACTTGACTAATATTATTTTTTATAATTTACAGACATCTTGTTGTGAATAGCATTATTATCATCATGATTAGTGAAGAAAATAAGTTAGCAAATATCTCATAGTAACTATCCAAATTTTAACAATATGTATATTTAAACATTCATTAAATTATACATAAATATAGGATTTTGGGGTTTAAATGGTAAAGACTAAAGAGGGATAAGTTGTGAAGGCAGAAGATTTCGTGGGTGACATTATGTTTCATAACGACAGTGACGATGATGACTACAGTCAATATGTGAACAGATTGAAGTAGAGTGAAGTTACTCAATCCAAGAAGAATTTCAAAGAAGAAGTCAAATAAATCTGGGGCAAAGCTTCCATGTTTGGTAAAACGCAGGGAGAAAAGATTAAGACTAAGATCTAAGATGCACACTTGAAAGAAAAAATGCAGGAAAGTAATGTCATAGTCAAAACATTTTTCAAAGAGAAAGTAGTTGACAAGCTAAGGGTATAATATATACATTATTGATTTTCATTTAGAAAAACAGCGGAAATGAGGAAAAGCCTGTGTAAAAGTTTGCTAACAAAGTCAAACTAGGGTTTTCTAACTTGTTTAAGAAAAAGCCCAAGAATATCGAATTTCATTAACAAAACTAGGATGATTAGTTGCATCTAGATGAAGAGCATATTGAAGATACAGACGCTAACCCATATATAAGAAAGATTCAGCACAACCCTAATGTTGAAGATATTCAGCTAGACTAATAAATCATGGAAGATTATGACTAAAATAGAATGGCTAATGGGAGTAATAATTTTATCGAAAGAGAACTCATTCAAGAAATACTTATGAATAAGGACAGCCATCACAACAGCATGATGAAATCTGAAATAATATATGAAGAGCACTCTGAAGAAATTGTCATTTCTCAAAGGAAAGATTCGTAGAATCATGAAGAAATACATGTATAAGATGACTTAGAGGAGAAACTGAAGTAAATGCAGGTTGATTTATAAGTGTAGATTAAGCAAGTCGAGGAGATAAAGGTTAACTTGCATGATCAGGATGAATAGTAGTAAGATGATGATGCTGATAGAGAGAAACAAGAAATATAGAAAGCATAAAATCCTAATGATGTGTAAGTGTAGCAAGATGATCAGGAGTAAGAAGAAGAGGAAGCTGTCGACATAGATGATGCTCAGGATATGATCTTGTTGGACTATGATGATTTGAAGAAGAAAGAAGAGGAATAAGCTAGACAACAAAAGTTACAGATGGAGGAATAACAGTAATGACTATAAGTTAGAAAAAATTTCTAAATTTCAGTGATTTATAAGTTACGATTATCAAATATATCCCAATTAAATAAATATTATTGATAGTTTAATTTCATTATAAAATACTTTATTTTATATTATTAACTTGAATAGACTACGCAATTTGTTCAAGTTTTATTGTACTAAACTTTTATATATAAATGACAAGGAAGAATAAGAGAGAATGAATTTAATTAGTTAGTGCAAATGTTTTTATCATTCCATCATAATTTTATAATGTTATGGGTTTCAATGTTCAGTTACATATGAGTGGATCTTTTGCTCAGAAGAGTTTCTTGAGGATACCACCGAAAGAGGAGTGACCGCTCTTGAGGGTGTGCTTGTGGGAGTCTCCAGTTTCGAATCTCTTATCAAAACCAAGGATGTATGAGATGAGGGCACCGTAGTCTTCTCCGAGTCTGTCGACGGCATTGAGGACTTCTTCATCGGTTTCGAGGTCAACCTTGACCAAGAGTTGGAAGATTTATTCGCATCTGGTGAAGATTGGGAACATGTTGCTCTTGGCATTTTCTATCAAGATGTCAAAGTTAGAGAAACAGTTGAGGACATCATTACCTGGGCAAACTGAGTTGACGTCTTCCCAGATCTTGTAGGCTGAGCAGTAATTTTGGTTCATGTAGAAGAGATTAACGATCTCAGTGGCGGCCTTGATGGCATCATCGTAGGCAATTGGGAATTGAAGGTTGAATATTCTGCTCATGATGCTGTCGAGATGAGTCATGTCGTCCTTGATCCACTCGCCGAAACATTTTTCATCAACGACGGCGTGGGTGTGTTCGTGATAGAGACCTCTGACGAAACCGTTGTATAGGTTGTAT
Organism: Oxytricha trifallax; assembly: GCA_000711775.1. Taxonomy (NCBI): domain Eukaryota; phylum Ciliophora; class Spirotrichea; order Sporadotrichida; family Oxytrichidae; genus Oxytricha; species Oxytricha trifallax. The sequence goes on from ARYC01018100.1 coordinate 29,320, forward strand.
CCTACTTGGTTAGCGAAGTCAATATCATCAATCATTTCTTGCTTGAGGAGGAATCCGTTGGTGGATGAGCACACAGCTGAGACTGTGAGGGCAACAGTGAAAAGAAGAGATTTCATTACTATTATCTGTTTAAGTTAATATTATAATTATATAAGAAATTTTTCTATTTAAATTTCTATTCTCTCCCAATTCAATAGGATTTTGGAACAGTAATATTCAAAATAAGTAAATTAATAGTTTTCCGTTAGTAATTTGTACATTATAGTTAATTTAATCTGAAAATAAAACATGATAAAATCTTAGCCACCCCAGAATAGAATGGTTTCTCTGAACAAGTAAGTTTTGAACTTATTATATCCTCTCCCTCTAATATGATGTTAATTAATAATATAGGAATGAATCTTATCCAACAAGAATCACAAATGACGTTGAGGATGATGATGAGGAATTCAGAGATTCCTTCATAAATTTATTAGGTATAAATCATTTTTCTTTAAAATATTCTATGTAGATGTTGATGAGCATGAGGAAGCTAATATTCAACAAAGTCCTTCTCAAATATAATATAAGCAAAGTAGCAATACTAAAAGACCTAATTATAAATAAGACAAAGAAAATCAGTAAATGGACGATATGTATCATGAAGATTTAAATGAGGATGAAACATCAGGAATGAGACATAACTAAAAGATTTATAAATCTCAATAAGCATCAGCTTAGAAACCACTTTAAAGTATGTTTATAATTTATGATCATTTAATGTTAAAGGCAGATCAAATACGTCCACAAGCCAGGTGAAGCTTAAAAATAAATCAATAATAAACAGAGGGTTAAACCCTCAAAATGCAAAATAAAATCAAGCAAATTTATTGTTGCATTAAAGTCAGAATTTTTCAAGAGGAAAAGATATTGACTCTCCAGCGATATAATCAATTGTAGACAGCCAATTCTAAAGTATTTATCAATCAGATCAACTTAAACAGCTTTCTCCTTCTAAGACTCAAGGTTACCTACTGTAACAGCAGAGACACAGCTTGAATCATAGCAATAATATAGGAAGAAAAAACTTAGAAAGCTTGAAACATAGTGCTGCAAAGACTGTTTCTTAAAAGCCTTATCAAACTTTATCATAGTCTGCCTCTGGTGCAAATAACTAAGCAATTAGGAACTATGACACAAAATCCTCTCTTTATTAGCATTCAAAGAATGAAGAATTGCAAAATATGAGTGGGATCTAACTTCAAAGTCATGACGAGTAAAGCCATTAAGATATGAGTAATATGAGTGGAGGTGGATATTTATCAGAGAATTCCATAACTAGATGCAAAGATTTCTAATAAGCATACTGCAAGTTATAAAATTAGATGTCAAAGCATAAATACGAGCTTATGAACTCAAACTATAAGCAACTTAGTTCATCTATAAATAACTAAATAAGGAACAAGTATTAGAACTATGGGAGAAACGGTCATAATAATCTAAGTTCAATGAGTGAAAATAAGGGAGTAGGAAATGTAGAGATATTCGATAGGCTTTACAAAGAAAAAGATAGGTACTTATAAACTAAGGGAAATAGTAGAGATTATAAACTTGAAGAAGAACTCAAGGAATTCTTAATTTCATAAATAAAATGTGTCATACTTAATATTATTATCTATTTAATGTACCTTTACCCCTAATTCGCAAAGAAAAAGAGAAAAAAGTAATTAGAGAAGCTTCAACAAACTATATAATGACATATTGGATGCTCACTAAAAAACATAGTAATCTTTGGGTTAACTAAGGCAGAAGAGATTTGAGGATGAAATGAACAACATGAGAAGTTTTAGTTCATCCAGCAAAGATCCATCAGCAAGTAAACGAGAACTAAGTCCTTAGCAATTATCATAAAAGCTCTACAAAGAAGGAGTAGAACATATGAATCACAAGAAATATATTGCAACGACAAAAGACCTATAGAAAATTGATGAAAGATATACTTTCAAGCCTAAGATATCTTAAAAATCTTAAAAACTCGTTGTATAGAAAAATCCTAATAGAGGGGACCCTAATTCTCTCGCTGATAAACTTTTCAATGAGAAATTGAAAATAGCAAAAGGTATACATTAAAACAAGGAACTGAAGGAAGTCAATTCTTAATTTTAATTAGGCAAAAACAGCAATAAAGTTTTGGAGTAGCAAATAGAGAAATCTATAATTGAGACATTAAGTAAACTAGATTTTAATTAAGAAGTGGGTCTAGATGCGTAGACTTTAAATAGAATGATGCTATAAATGCAATATGTTAAGAAGGGTGAAGAAGAGAAAGTTACTTTAATTAAACCATTTTTTATTTTATTACAGCAGTGTTTAACTTAATTGGAAATGGAAATTTTCTGGGATTTGATGAATTGAAAACAATAGTATGTGGAATTGAAGGTATTTATTTAGAATCTTTTATGAAAGGTCTGCAATTATTCTTATAGAGCGATGGCTCATCTTTCACCATGCCACTTGATAACCAAATAAATTTCAATAAGTTCAAAAATATAATGAGAGAATTTAAAATCACTAAATAATAGCAAGAGTACGAAAGCAAACTTAAAAATTTATCAATGATATCTTTGTCACCTAAAAGTGATTTTAAGCCAAAATTAACTTAAAAATCTGTAAAAATGGATTAAGAGAAACGACAGAAATCTCAATCAAGACAAGGAAATGAAAGCACTTAAAATGTAAAATACGATAGAGCAACAGACTTATTTGCAAAAGGTAGGATGTATCAAACTTAGAAATTAAAGAAGATAGAAGAGAAACTTGAAAGTGAACTAGATGGATGCACATTTAAGCCAAAAGTTAAAACTAATTATCAATTCACGGAACCTGGAATTATTCAAAGACATAATAAAAAGGAAACTTCTCCAAATAAGAAAGCCTTTTTTAACAATCTATATCAATTAGCTGAGCCGCTTAAATTATAGATTTATCATTTGTTTTTGATTAAAATCTAGAAGAGACAAGTCTAAAGACGAATATGAATTTGAAAAGAGCCAAGATTAATGCACTTTTGTTCCAAAGATAAACAAGCCAAAAGTTTAAGGGAAATAAAGTAGCAAACTTTAATCATAATCTACCTAATCATAGAATGAAATCAAACCATATTAGTCTTCTACTATAAACAAGAGTAAAATAAATAAGCCAGTATAACAGTAAAATTCTTCTATATAAGTTACTCAACCTGCTTAAAATAAGAAGAATACTCAAGAGAGAAAGCAGTAACTGAATGAAATGCTTCAATAATTGGAAAACGATGATGCCGTAGCTGGTGGCAAGAGACTTTCATTGGGTGCAATCCCTGAGCATAGAAGGAGAGAGATTATTAAAAGAAATTTGATTCATTAAGGATTGGATGAAAGCGGTCAAGGGCAGCAGTTATAGAGGGATTAAGCCCCATTACTGTATCTTGAAGTTAACATTTCAGAGGGAATCACAAAATAACAATTAATTTGAGTCTTTAATTTTAATGTTAAATACGACTTATTTTCAAATGTAAGCGAGATTAATGGTATTTGATTGTGACTCTTACGAAGAAGTAGTAGAAATATTTGCAGATTATTACCAAATTGGAGATGCCAAGAAAATCAGACTCCTTGAAATAGTTAAATTATAACTCGCAAAGATTTTACAGAACATTGGAGAAGCACAGGATGAAGAGGAAGAATCAAACATAAGCAAAGAATATTCTCCAATTTGATTATGATGATATTGAAAGCTAATGGTGGATTAAATATTATAAATGATGTTTGGAATAAATGAGGTTAGAATGTGTGAACTATAATATATTCAGTTAAATTTAATCAATATATACAAATGATTTATTATTGCAAAATTAATATTTGATACAAATTACTTTTCCTTTCAAGCATCCCAACGATCTGGCTCAATCAATTCAACATTTTCTGTATTTATTTTTTTCACCCCAATACTTAAATTATCATTTTGATTTAACTCTTCAGTAAAATCAACTCGTTTGATTTCCTCCTAGAATTATGTATTAAGCTGAACTGATAGCGGACGATTAAGCTTCATTTATTAAGGATTGTCGAGCATATTGAAATTATTAGATACAGGTAAATGCAAAGTTTACCTGTTTACTACTGGAGTTTAATTTGATGGACTAAGAAGACTATTGTAATCAAATCCATCAAATTAGTCTTTTTTCTCTTCTTCTTCAGTATTAATTTCTAGTATTTGCTACTTGCTGTTCTGCTTGCTGTATAAATTCTGATCTTTAGGCTTGATTTTATAGTTTATGCTTTCAAACAGCAAATTCTAACTGAGCATCGTGGCCTTGTCTACTTCAGTAGATTAATGCAATTTAAAACCCTCTTTTTCGTTAGGATAGCTATGTTTTTACATAATCATATGAATTGATTTCCAGGACACAATGTCATCTTGCAGAATTTTCTTGCACTAATTACAGAATTCATCCAATCTCATTTTAGAAGGTTAGTTACACTACTTGCAGTAGTCCTCGAAGATTAACTTAATCATGAAATCATTGCTTACTGTTTTGTCTTTCTTTAAGGAGTCAGGACTCACAGTGTGCTTTGTGTAATTCAAAGAGTTCGTTATTGGGATAAAAGCTGTGTTGAAACCGACACGACATATTAAACTATCGTACATTACTCCTTTTACACGGAAAATAAAGTGCATATCTCCATGACAAATTGGTTCTTTCCCATCATCAAATTAATAAGTCACCACGCTTTCCTCCTAAGACATTTATAAAATATATACTCTTATATAGAATAGAGATTTCCTTTTAATTTGATTTGATATCCATTAGGTCCATAGGTATCAGCGTATTTATTTGTGAAAATTAAATTCTCATCTTAATTAGATTAAATCTGGATTACTTCCATGTAAACCTTTCCTCCATCATTATCAATTTTTGTAATAGATTTCATAAGGACTGCTTTCAGTTTCTTAACTACAGGGGCATTTATATATTTATTGTAAATTCCTTCAAAGTAGTAGATGTATCTAAGCTAGCATGGTTAGCTTACTCCAATTCCTGATGAGAATCGCTTCCATCCATAGTACTTCAAAGCATCATCAGTGTTATCTACAAAACCTGAAAATAATAAAAGTGATGCAATTCCAGAACCAGTTCTGCCCTTCCCTGAATTACAATGAACTGCAACAACATTTCTCTCATCCTCTAAGAATATTTTTAATTCAATATAATTCATCTTATTTACAATGAAACTGAATACTGATAATCATAATTCATATGTAACTTTACCTTTGAGATAATTGTACATTTCTTTGACAAAATTGAATAATAAATGCAAAGGTGGAGCATGATGATCTTTCCAATTGAAATCACTGACTCTTCCATCAAGTTTTGAGTGATCGTATCTCCTCTCACTGCAATTGAATATTCTGAAATTATTCCCATGTCGCTCTCTCAGAAATCTCACTACCTATGAATATGTTAATAAACTAATGCATAATGAGAGTTTATTGTTTAATTTACACTTGATGCGGGATTTCTATAAGCTGTTTCGACCATTCCCATACCAGGGTAAGACATAGCAATGACTCTTGGCGTTATATATGTGATATCTAGGTCATAATTTCCATCTTGAAATCTCCTTCTCTTGCCACTCACAATCTTCCTGAAATAATCCATTTTAAATTTAATCGTAATATATACTTAATTCAATAAAACAATGTAATTTGATACAAGAATATGGAATATGAATGATTAAGGAACTTAGGAAGATAATTAAAATGCATGGAATGTCAATTTTAGCTGCTAATTATTGATCTTAGTGTTTCTAAAGCACCACCCTAAGAAGCTCTCTTTCTTCTTCCTTCATCCTTGCTTGCATATCTATCTTCAATCTTAACTTTGATGATAAAAACAATTAAGAACACGATACCTCCTGTTAGGATTATAGTCTAAATGTTAATAAATTAAAGTAGATACAATATTATACAGAGAAGAGGCCAGTAATACCAACTTATTGTTCGCTTTAGGTAACGTCAACATGTCCATTAAACACTACATTAGAGTATTCATATTGATCATCGCTATAGAATACTGCCAAAATTAATTTGTAGTTTTTAGCTGGAATACTGGCATAAGGGAAAAATTCATAGGCTATTGATTGTGATTCTGAGGGAAGCAACTTTGTATTGCTCAAGCTATCAATTGTAAAGTTTTAAACATATTTCAATGGCTCTCCAGCTTGTCCTTCTTCATAGAAAGCTCCGGTTATTTCTTTTACATATAATGGAATAATACCGTGATTATACATGCCTACTACTATTCTCTGGTTGTCTCCTTACTTCATTGAGAGTTCAAGCAAGTTCTTTTAAGAATCTTTACCGAAGTAATCAGGAAATACTACTGAAAATTTAGCCATTGGGCTTGGCTCAGATAATTGTGAGAGCAGATGTACCTTAGGTTCATAGGAGCCTTTTCTTCTGAAAGTTTAAGCTGGAATGCTAGAAGTGTCTTTTAAGATCTGATCTTCACTCATGCCTTCTCTTATAATGTCCTAAATATTATCTGGGTCAATAACCTTCTCAGAGTCTTGAGTTTAGATCAAAGATATAGTGGAGAAGAGTGCAAGCAATACAAGTGATGATTTGCAATGTGATTTCATTTTTATAAATTAATAATCAATTTAAATACAATGGGAAATATTATCACTCAATACACAACGAGCTTAAATTGATTAAAAATAGGCAAGAATTAATAATTTAAACTAAAATTAATTTACTTATGAGAATCCTGAATCTAGCAGTAGTCACAACTATATTTATAAGCTCCTCTTTGACCAAAGATTGCTTAAGAAAGAATCAATTTGACTGTCTCTCCCATTCTTAAAATCAGTAATGCTGTGAGGGACTAATTTGTAATTCCAACGGGAAATGTATTGAGCTTCCAAATACAGTGCATTTATAAACTTCAGCTATGCAACTACAACTGGAATTGAATAATGAAAAGAACTCTTAGATTCCTGCTGCAGCCTCTGTCTATCATTCTCATGATATTTAGGAATTGCATTGTTTTTTTTAGAAAATAAAAAGTCAACAATATTTGAATCTAAATATGATTTAATCTGAATTTGAGGAATATACTATAAATTTGACATTAAAATATTGCTTTGCTTAATTATATGCCAACGAGTTTAGAAAAAGTAAAATTTAATTTGATCTTTATATGATTCAGGAAAAAATTAAAATATTGAAGATAAGATAACTTCCAGATAACTATCATAAAATTGTAAAAGATGTTAACATGAGTATTTCACTAATAATTATATTACTATAATACTAACCTTGACGAAGACAAGGAGACTATTGGGGATAATCAAGTACGCTCAATAGACCCACTTGACAAACAAATGAGTGAGGTTGCAACTGAATTTGATATCACTCAAGTTCGCTCAGAATAGAAAAACGGGTGTGAGTAGTGTTACCCAGGAGTCTGCTGTAGAGAGTACCCCACAGTCACTTGTTGCTATTACGGTTAAACCTGCTGTGGCTATATTTATTGCTGCGCTCCTGGCACTTTCTGTTGCGGAGGCTCACAAATATGTTGTCCATATGCTGACATGACAACCAGAGTTAAAGACATTTTAAATCATAGAGTGCCAATTGACGCTGACAAACAAATCTAAGTCAAGGAAAAGAAGGAAGGAGAGAGAAGCATAGTCGATGTAATCAAAGCTTAAAAAGCCAAATAAATCATGGAATACTAACAAACTGAAAATAAAGACTAATTGAATGACACATTAGAGAAATTCTTCTGGGATGACGAGCAGCACTAAGAATAGATAGATGAAGAGCAATTTGAGGAAATCGATGAGGATGATATGGAGTATATTGAGACTCTTGATGATGCTAAATTTAGCAATATTATCTAATGAATCAGTAATAGAAACAATATAAACCAGTATTAATTATTACTAATTATCATCAATCAAACATTAAATGTGAACTGGAAAATACTTACCTAAATTAATATGAATTTAATTTTCAAAATTTCAAGATTAATTCTAATTATTGGCCAAATGCTATCAATTTTTATATATACTTTTCTTTAGATGATATTGATTTGAATAATAGTATATTAAATGATAAATTTAAACTCAATTCCTGAGATATTTACTAATTCATCTCAGCTTAAGCAAATTAAATCACCACCTGATCTAGCAATTTTATCTTAACTTGCAAAATAACAATTATTAGAGAGGAGAAAAAGAGGCAGACCATCTGCAAAGAAAGGTCAATATAACTTGCCAATAGTTGCTTAAAATGATTCAAATCTAATTAATACCAGAGAAAACAAAGATATAGTGCCTAAAGCTCACAAAATGAAGAAATTTAAACATGCAGATGCATTAAGCAAGAATTAAGTAAAGAAGTTGGTTAAAAATTTGCCCATTAACAAATTAGGTCCTTCACTACTGCCATTTGCAGTTAATGGGAAGTTCTTGTCTCCCTTTAAAATTTTTAGAAAATTGAAAATGAGAGAGTTAATGACTGATCCAGAACATGTAAATCTTTCATATTATGATAGAGTAAAACTTTGCACAAAACTATGGGCCAATCTTGATGCTTAAGATCGAGCCATATATGTTTAAAGCTCAAAGCTTTGCAAAGAAGAATATGTTAAGGAAATGAGTGGAATGAAAATGCCGTTTATAAGATAAAGCAGAGGTAGATCAGCAAGAGATAAAACTAAGCCAGATCCTATAATGACACCTTGGAGAGCGTTTTGTTCTGAAAACAGGCCTATATTTGTCAATGATAACCCTGATTTAGACTATCATGAAATTAAAACTCTCCTTCAGGATGTTTGGGATGTGTTAGATGATGACTAAAAACAATACTATGAACAAAAATCAAAAGATGATAAATGGCGATTCCTTGAGGAATGGGAAGCCTGGTTAAGGTAAAGATTTGCTTCCATCATGCCTATTCTTCCTGAAAAATTTCCTTAACCACCACTAAGGGCTAAGAACGGCTTTAAAGTTTTTGGAGAAGCTTAGAAAGAAAGTTTTTTAAAGCTAATGCCAGAGAGTCAGTAACACGAGATAGCAGGATTGATTAACAGAATCTGGCACTAAATGCCTACAGAGTTGAGATAAGACTTTGAAGAATTAGCTGAGGATGATAGACAGAGATATAGAAATGAGATGAAAGAGTATCTTGAAAAATATGTGAATTAATTTAAGAAAACTGATGATGTATCCAAGATTTTCGTTGAAAAACTCAAAACAATGCAGCAAGCACCGGCTGAAGAATAAGAAGATGATATTTTTGATAATCAACCTGAAAAGCCACAAAGTTAAAGAGAAACTAGCATTTATAGAGATCTTAGTGATCAAGTTATTGATCAAATTATGAATTTGGAAAGAGACGCTTTGAAGCTAATTAAGCAAAGTCGAGTTTATGAAAAACAAAAACTAAAGATAGAACAAAATAAAATGAAACCTCCAAAGTTTAAACAAAGAACGATTAACAGTCAGTTCCATGAAATTCAAGAATCAATTGACTTCGAGAAATAAAGTTTCAAGAGTGATGGAAAACTTTTGCATTAACATGCTGGATAAAAGAAAAAATTCTTAAAAATGAAGAGGGATAAAGCAACAAATGCACTTTACTATGAAAATGATATGGAGGAAGACTATCTGCTCACTCATTTATCAGAAATTATAGCTTAAAACAAGAAAAAGACTGTGTAAATTATTGATAAGAAACAACCTGAGAAAAGGTAAAACAGTTAATCTATAAATGAAGAAGAAATTCATAAAGATTTTGATAGTAGAGAACAAAACTCAAAGCTTATTTTAAGCACAAACATTTCAGATTAAGAGATTTAGAGTTCAATTTAATAAGCAAAAGCCAGTCTAGAAGCAATTAAGAACTATGAGAAGGTAAATGACCCTTCGTAACTATTTTCAACAGATGATGCTTTGACTGTTGCCACAAACGATGGTTTAAGAAATTAAAATTAAAGCATTGATAGTCAAAATATAAACATGAGTCCTGAAGGTGAGTTTCCATATCCTATGGGGTCTTAAACATAGCAAATGTATGAAAAATACATTCACAATCAAACAAATAATCACAACTACAACATAAGTGAAAATGATGAAACTATAACTTCAAAAGAAGTTGCAATAGACATTTCGGAGTTCTTTGATGATCCCATGGATTTCGATGATGATGTTATGATAGTAGACTCAATTTAATGTTTTTGATTAATTAATTTCCTTTAAATCTGTTAATTATAAAATTTGATTAAATTTAAAAATGTAAAATTCTTAACTAAGCTTTAAGTCTCTCTCGAAGTCATAGCTATCATCTAAACAACCTTAGAAAGAAAACACTCAACTTAACAACACTTAATCTATGATAAATGGTAAACCAATGACTCAGTAATAAACCACTATTTAAATGAAACAAGAAATTGAGCAATTGAAGCACAAACTCAAATTAAGGACCAAAGCCATCACAATTATACAAGATAAAGTATAAACCAAGCAAGATCTCTAGAAAGTTGCAGTGGAATTAGAAACAATGTGTGAGAAGAATGAATAACTACAGAAAACTGTAGATGAATTACTGCAGGAAAATCAAGTACTTGGCTAAATTATTGATAAAATGAAATCAAAGGTTGTCACAAAGTTAAATTTCATAAATATTGTATGTTTTAAGAGTGGAGTAGCTGTAGATGAACTTGAAACAGCATTTATAGAACTCAACACAGAATATGAATAGTTAAGATAGCAAAATTAACAAAGCTATTTTCACGACTAAGTTAGAATGACATAAGAATCAGAGTTGTAAATCTTAAGAAAATAGTGTGAAAATTTGAGTCAAGATTTACATGAGAGAGATTTTAGGTTAAACTTCCTGAATAATGAATGTCAATAAACAAAAGAGGAAACTTTTTAATTGAAAGAAAGATGTGAATTTTACAAAGTGAAGTTTATGGACGAAGCTAAAGAGCTTCTGAGAGTCAGAGAAAGCTTTAAGTAAGTTGTAGAAGATAACAAAACGCATGTTCAGTTTATTCAGGTGCTTGAGAAAAGAATAAGAGATCTAGAGAGTTAAGCATAAAGCGACATTGAAAAGCTTCATAAACGATTGAATGAGCTTCGCTTGAGAACTATTCAAGAAACAGCCATGATGATGCAATGCCAGAGCAACCACGACATCGCTAATCTCTCAATAATTAAAGCAGAGTTAACCTAGGAGCAGAGCACAAATTCAGACTTGAAACAATAACTTCAATTAGTGGCAATGAGTAAAGACTAAATATAAGCAAGCTTAGCAATGTGCAGGCACAATCTTCTACAGACAACTATGAAACTGGATGAGGAAGTAAGACGAGTAAATGCAATCGAGAAGATGAGGTTGAGTGAGTTGATGGGAGATCTAAATATAAAGAGTGTATTTATGCAATAAACATCTATTAATAGTTATTGAAATTGTCAAGAAAATCTACATAAATGTTTAATTTTAATATTGAAGCTAAGACTCAAAGTTATAATAAAAATTAAATTTTGATAGTTCACAATACCAAATATAAATCAATCTAATGCTTAATAAGGCATATTATCTTAACAAAAAAATTGAATGCAATTTATTTTCAGATACTTTTTATTTTAATAGAGTATATAATAAGTGAATTTAAAGTAATTTAAATTAAAATGCCAGTTTTTTACCTATTTTGAATTCTTTTTTAAAAAAATTAAAGATTTTAATGATATTAAGACTAAGAAAATATACAAAAATAGTACAAATATCATAAAATAGTAAGGTATTCATAATAGAAAAAACCAATCATTAAATAAATCGATTACAATATATTAATTGAATAGGTTTTTTAAATTAAGGAAAAGGAGGAATTTTCAGTTTATAGACTATACGTTTTTATAATAACATTTCTGCTCATAATTAATAAAAGGACTGTTATATTATAGATATAGAACAATAATCATATTCTGTTTTAATAAAATAAATAATGATAAAGCATATAAAACTTAAAACATTTAATGTGTTTTATTTACTATTTGTTTAATAGTAATGCTGCTTTAATTTTTATAGCATATTTTATAAAATAATGATGAATAAATAATAATTAATCTAAAATGAAAACAGGAAAACAATCAGCTACGGGGAACAATGGTAACCTACTTGTTAACCTCCAAAGAATTCAGAAGTAGTTAGATATTGAATTGAAAGATATCGAGAGGAAAATCTTTTAAGATGAAACTTAATACCTTAAAGACTCACTCTAATTCGGTATGTAATATCTTCTATTTTTCTGACATTAAATTATAATAATTGGTTATCGAAAATTAACATGTAAACATAGGGTCAATAACAAAGGGTTGGGATGGTACAGGAAACCAGTAGAAGTCAACTATAGGGCATTAAGGAAGTAGAAAAACTGCTAAATTTACCTAAATGGATAGATTATTCTCTTACAGTAGCAAAACAGCACCTACCACTGAAGAAGAGACAAAAAGTATGAATTTTCCTAGTTTGTTTATAAATGAGTGTAGATTTCGACAGTAGTGGCTTGACCATGCATAAACTAAAGGGATTAACATTGGGTAAACAAGGGAAAGGTGGGGTATTTGATAAATCCTTAGTAAGACCCAGTGCAAAGCAGTCACTAATAATATCAAGCAAGAACAAGAACAGAAGGCCCAAGAAACCACCTGGTAGCTTGATGGATATGAGTAACGATGGAGGGGATGATGGCGCAATTGCCAATGGTGTTTAAGAGTTTTTATCCGATAATGATGATCCCATGAAGGATGACGAAGAAGAAGAGGGAAGCTCAAACTTCATGCAAGAGGATTCAGACAATTGAGTAAATACAATACATTCTTAGACATTTGCAAGTGACATAGTATTGTAGAACAAAAAATTCAACCATGTATTTGTAATTATAAATATGGAGTTTTATACAATACGTTAATTAATTTTAATGATAAAGTGTAAATTAACAATCAATATATCAACTTATAAAGTTTGAGAATTTCTATATAAACATCCTTACACATCATCGTTATTACATTCTCAATGAAGTATATTCAGAATGTTTGAGTTGCTAATTAAAGCCTCCTTAACTATTAAATTATGAATTGGTATAGTTATTGCTATTGTAGTTGACTGTGACTCCATTATTGTTATTGTGTGTTGCGCTTATGTTATCAGTATTAGTGTGAAACTCTATATTGGATCTAGGTCTACTCTTAGTGCGTCTTTGCTCTTTATATTTTGCTTGCATTACAGACTATCTACTAGTATTGGCAGCTAATGTCGATATGCCTGCATTTTCTTTTCCATGTTAATTGTTGCTGTAATTATTACTAGAGCTACTCATCATATTGTAAACATTACTGCTTCCTGGTCTTGTTTATTGCATCTTTTTAGTATTTTTCAATTGGCTTTATGATTAGATTTGGTCATTTTGCTGTCTGAACTTAATATAATTATTGTTGTCGCTCATGCAATTTTAGTTAGAGTATTGCTCTAGTTAAGCATGAGACTATACTTATGTGAAGGAGTTCTTATTTCTGATTTATTGAGCTTTGGAAGTCCTCAAACCTGCTGATTAAAATGCAATTTTGTCTGGTGTTATCTTTTAAAGCTGTATTTCTGAAAAAGCAGCTGCTTTTAACTGACTGGTCACAACAAGAGGAGGTTTATTTGGGCTGATAAGAGGGGATTCAGCTGTTGAAGCTGATTAGTTGTTTTTACTGTAAGTTGCTGATTTGTTATCACTATGGTTATTATTTAAACAATTTTATTTTTGTACAGTGGTTACTTAAGATTAAATTTAGTTAGTGTGGCTTTCCTGAGAGTTTTACTCTGAACTTTATAGAGGTTTCTTGAATGTATTTTAATAGAGAGCAAGAACCTGATCTTGTATGTTGACAAAATGATTTATCAATAAACCTGATAATTAGGTTAACTCAGCAGGCCAAATTGGCAAAATACCTGCAGATTTTCTTGAAGCAGCAATTATAGCACAACAAATTAAGTAAGGATTTATGTTTAAGAAAGTGTGATCTTAAAGACAAAGCAAGCTGAAGAACTCGACATATTTGTCAACTAGCAAAACTGTATTTTCACTCAATAAATCATAGCACTGGAAGTGAGGGTTGAGGACTCTATCTTAAGAGAAGAGGACACCTTGAGATCTGTACAAATCAATTATTGAATAAAAGTTTGGATAGTTTTCAAAATCCCAGTTATAATAGAAATTCTTTTAAAAGTAAATAGAGTTAAGTAATAATTGCTTTCAAGATTTCTCTTTCACAGTTAACAATTAAAGGAGAAGAACACCCATTTTAAATTTGATACCTATAATCTTCTCTCTCGTAATTACTCATGCCTTGATTGTATGATGATAAATGTTTGATTAAATAGCCACTCTTTGGTATTTTCTCATCTTTTTCAAGAGATTTAGCAGCAATCATTAGTGATGATATAGCATATAACTCAAAATTTAACTATTGTTTACTTGAAATGGCTTTGCTGCCGATCTGATTGGTTTTGTCATCTTGAAAATACAAATCAAGGATAGTGACTGATAGATGCATGGTTGACATTTAAAGATGAAAGATATCCCCGATTTAGGTAAGCCAATCTATCAACACACTCCTACTCTGTAAAAGTTAGGTTAAACTTTTATCAAAGACTTACCTGCATGTAAAGTGAGCTCAAGTTAATTTATTGTCGTTTGAGAGCTTTCGAATATATTTCTCTTAAGAGATCAGATATAAAGAAATCGCACTCATAGCTTCTTGAATTATTTCTATATGACATAACTCCAGTCTAAAAAGAATTTATAGTATAAATTTCATTACCTTTGGCAAGAATAATCCGCATGTTTTACAGTTTTTAATAAAACTATCCCCTATAATATAGGGGTGCTAGCAATGCTATTCACTGTTTTTATTTTCAAACTGAGTTTTATTGTCCATTATGGAAAAAAGCAGATTATTTAAATAAAATGATAATTATATTTAAATTTAAATTCAAATTTATTGTTATTTTCCCGCAAGCCTGATTTTTAAACAATGATAGGAAAATAAAACCCTTTGATTAATTTTATTAAAATAATTAAAAGGGTAGAAAACGAAGAATAAAATAAATATAGAATAATAATTGGTTGTGAGTGAACTTTGTTATGTAGTTGGCTTTAAAAAATTTTTGATTTTTATTTTAATTGCTTGTTTAATTTAAACGCATTATTTATATTCTTTTTTATAATCAAAGGAGTTTATAGTTATCCAGTATAAATGCTGAAAAGTAATTTATAATTTCATAAGTATTAAATTTTAATTACTTATAATTTCTTATTACAAATAGTTTTTTTTCTTAAGGAAAGCCAGAATAACTCTTTTAAATTAGACATTTTTCCTTCTAATTATCGATAAAATAACATTTTGAATTAACATAACAAAGAGTTGTAGTGTGGTAACATAGATATAAGTTAAGATATTAGTTTGAATTCATTCATAGGCTGAATAAGCTTTACAACATAAAACATTTTGTCATATTGTAGAGGACTTAGATGTTCAAATTTAAAAAACCCAATCATTATTGTTTTTATATATTATTATATATGAAAATCATTATAATCAAAAATTATAGAAAATATTGGAATTAATATCTTGACATGAGTGTTGTAAATATGAATATTTTTAATTTAAATTTAGTTTTTTATTTTAATAATGCTTAGTTATATTGCAAGCTTTTTTTCTTTAATAGATATTTTATAAATCACATATCAATTTCCCCAAATTTTTTTCAATTAATGTGAAGATTAATGAATGAAAAGTAATTCCTAATAAAATTAATTACTAAATTTAATATTATTTTTCAATCTTACCAATCTTCATTTGTTATTTAAAGTAATATGAGTGAGCTATATTTTTGTTTATACATTATTAAGTATTTTTCCTTTTATTAAAAATGGAATAATTCATATAAAAGTAAAAAGTTTTTATTAAATATTATGAATAGTTGTTAAAGTAAATTAAAAATGAGAATTCTAATATTAAATTTAACAAATAAATTTTTATAGAATTTCATTATTTTTATGTTTAATTTTATCCTAAAGAACATTCTGGGACTTTTCTACTTAATTCTCTTTCTTTAGTTAATAGCATCGTTATAAATATAAAGGTTGGTATTTAATTCAATTTTAGCAGTATCCCATTTTGTTTGCTCTTGAAATTTATAGTTATAGAAACTTATTCAGGAAAATTGGATATGATTATGTAGTAAACGAGATGTATCTAATCATAGAAATGAGATAAATTAGGGTATCACAGACTTAATGAAGGAATTGTAGGTTCTAGTAGTTTAATGCATATTGCTTGGCAGGGTAAATCAAAAATAGTTAGTGTACAGATTAAAATAAGATAAGAGAAAGTTTATGAGTTGTTTAATTATATTTTAATTTAATATGGGCCATTAAAATTAGATGATAATTACTAAAAATTAATTGTTATATCTTCTAATTAACCTTTTTTTAATTTATTTAAAATAACTTAAATTTGATATTAAAATAAATAACAGTAGTCACTTTATAATTTTATCTAGGTGTATTTTTTAAGTCTATAAATAAGGATCTTTCTATTGAAGATTATACAATAATAAAATCTTCAATATTTTCATGAGCTGGTTAAATATATTTGCTAACTTCAACACAATATTCTAATGTACGAAGGTGAAGTCCTTATGAGTTTATTATTTATATAAATGAGATGGTTTGCTATTATTAACCACAACTATTTTTATTAGTGCAAGAATAAATTCGATTTAAGAGAATTAATATGCATAAATTAAACATTAAATTATGAAAAATATCAATGTCAGTTTACTTATAATAAATTAAATATACTTTAAAGTTAATTCACAATAAAAGCTGGTTTACTCACATTGATTATTTCATAAAAAGTAAAACAGTTTTTTTCTTGGGTTATTTGAAAATTTATAGTTTTAACAACTGCCTCACTTTAACAACTACATTTTTTAATTTATGAAGCTAAGGCATAGAAAAAGTATTAATAACTTTAGTGAATACAATTATTTATTATTCTAAGTTTTATTATATTTGATATCCTACAATATTATAGATGTTTAAAATGTCTTCTTTCATCACTCATTTATCAAATCGTCAACTCAAAATATTTAATAAATTAACCACTTAGTAATCATTAATTTATTTGAACCACCTCCATGAATTTAACCGACTGTACTTCATTTTCTAATAAAAAAATTAAGATTACGATAAGAAAATATGAGGTGACAATTCTTGCCATTTCTCTCCTGAAAATTCCTGGATTTGCGAGTAGATCATATTAATTGATCTTATGAGAGAAAAGTAAAATTTTATTTATTCATAAATATATTCTATTAATCTTTAATGAATAAATTTGGTTTTATGAATAAAGTTAGAAATAGTATAAAATTTTTAATGCTAAAAATAAACATAATCCCATATTTATTTATTTACTCTGAAAACAGTGATTAACTTATCAGATTTAGAGTCCTGTACTTTGAATGACCTTCCCTGTGTCTGGGGAGAGTTATATTCAATCATTTTATTATTTTTAGGGGACATGGAGTACCTATTAAAATTGTGATTGAAACCTGAGTGTATAGGCTCATATCCCTCCAACCCATTTAATTTTACTTGAGTATTCTTTTAGACTACTTATAAAATTTATAAATAAAAAACATACATTTTATACTTGCCTGAAAATAAAATATCATATTATGATTGAACATAATTAATTATATTTAAACGTTTTTATGTAAATTTTGAAGATCTCTTTTTATATTAAAAAGTTTATATAATAATTTCTAGAAGTCTTCTAATATCTGATAAATTCAATTTAAAAGGGTTTATAATAAAAAGAAATGAGTAGATACATTTTATATATTTATTTATTTGGAGGAGAATAATGTTATAGCCAATGAGTGTAAAACATTTCCCACTCCACCACTCTCACAAGTACCGTCATGGCTTTCCTTGAACTCTTCAATTCCAGAAAAACAATCTTTTGAATTGAAACTCAGTAAATCGGCAGCAGCAAGGCCGAAATATTCATTGTCTTACTATATAATTATATTATTTTGCTGAACATTATTATGAATTATAGTTGAATTTAAAAATTTTTAATTTAATTAAAATTTATTAAATATGAAATAAGAAAGCACCTAATATTGATTCTTACAATAAATCAAATGCTCACTTAATCAAACAGAGATTAAACTAGAAAACATAAATTGTTTTTATCTTTATTTTTTAAGTTTATAGGAATTCAGCTTTTTGATAAACATTTTTCGTGAAATAATATTTTTATTTTCAAATTAAATCGTGATGAGAATAGGTTATTCCTCTATAAATTTGTTTGATTATATTCATCAATAAAGAAAATTATAGATTTTTTGAATATTTTTTAATTTATCTTATTTGAGTCATATCATTATTGGCAACTTAATCTAGATATTGATGATGGTGGCAAGGATCACTTTATTATATTTTTTAGATGTCCATTTATTTTTCAATTTTTATATCTTTAGATAAAGTCTCATCAATTAGGTTAGCACTCTAAAGTGGAACATCAATTCCAATCATATTGTTTAATGTTTAAAAGTCTTGTTTAAAGATGAGAGAAGGCCTCTTCATCAATTGGAAAGCGACATTGTGTCTTATAGTATCCTCCTAATCAATAAGTTGATAGAAGTTAGGAGTCTGATCTTCATTTTTTTAATCATTTTCTATGTGATTTCTCGATTAAAAACTTTTTCTCGAAATAAACTAAGAGCTGCTCTCCTCGTTGTCTTCTTCTTTAATTATATTCACATCAGTTATCTTTCGAGTGTCAACTATGTTTTATGATATGCTATTTTAGTTAATTTAAGTAATATTATTGACAACAAGCGAGTCTTTAATTGTACCTGGAATATCTATTGAAAGTGCTCTTTGCCTTGCCTCTGGCAAATATTAAATGAGATTACTAATGTTTTTTTTATTTGTATTCGTCATGTTATTACTCTCAGCTTGAGTGCTCTAATTCAAGGTACTATTCAATTATTCGTTTTTCTTATATACTTGATCGTCATTCCAATCGAAAATAAAGTCGACTTGACTATTCTAAATCTTTATTTGTTTTTATAAGAATGAAATTATTTTGTCGTATTGGGGCTCCTAATCGTATTTAAGATTCCATATTAGATATGCTATTTTCCGGAAGCACTCTAAAAATATATAAGTTATATTAGTAATGCGATTAAGTAAATTGAAAAACCTACTAGATAAGTTAGGCCAAAGCTCAAAAGGAGTGTAGGATGCTTTAAGCTCATATATTTCGTCAAAACTCAAGGATTTTTAATGTTTAAGTTTCCAAGGTAGTTCACCATTCAAGAGGAACTTTAGCATGTAAAATAAAGATTCGAGGTCATCTCTGCGACTTTGATCTAAAAATATAATTTTTTAGAATTTCAGTCTTTAGAGAAATTGCAAATAATGCTTACTTTTCATTTCCATCGCTCTTCTACTAAAGTATTATTTAATTATACTAAATATGAGTTATAAAAATAGATAATAAGATTGAATAATCTACTTGCAAATATTTGGTTTCCAACAAATACACCTTCATCGCATTTCGGTTTATGCACATCAAGTCTGTCTTTGTATTTTTATGAGAGTCCTAGATCTATTAAGATGATTTCCTTAGCCTTCCCAGTGTCTTTACTGCTCAAAAGTATATTATCTAATTTTATATCTCTGTGTAGAAAACCGATGTCATGAAATTTTCTCAAAATATTAATCTATAAATATTCAATTGATGCTAGGAGTCATAAGAATCAGATGAGATTAAAATTACAAAAAATATTTTGTCCTAAATTAATTCTTGATAATTGAAAATATTATATATAAAATGAAAGAATTAAATAAAGAAGGGAAGGGGCAATAGAATTATTTGGCACTATAAAAATTTTAATTATATATTTATTTATAATTTCAATTTGAGTGGTGGACTTACGGTTTAAATACCAATTTGACAAACAGTTTTCATTGAGAATTTTCTGTCCCATCTTGCGCAAAGTAAGTCCATCAGACTGTGTCCATATAAAGGAAGTACAATACAATTTAAGTTAAAAACCTTTCCATGATCTAGAAGAGTAGGAAATCCTAATAGCTTGATAAATTTAAATTAATTTACCTGTCAGCTTATGTTTCATTATTTCCTCTAATATGGATTTTTCCCTATTGATGAGCTCTCTCTTGGGACTCTAAATTAATGAGTAAATATTTAAGTGAAGACATTTTATAATTCGTGATTTATTACGGCTTTAATTGCAACTGGCTCTTTAAATTTTAGGTGATTACCCTCGTATACCCTGCAAAATCCCCCCTTTCCTATTATTTTCAAACTTTAATAGCAGAGATTTTAACTCAGCGTCTCTGGCTGTTCATTTTGTGCTAAATCTTAAATTTATTGAGTTTTTATAAATAATAAATATGATAATTATTTAGAATATTTATAGTTTCCAACAACATCTTGCAAACGAATATATTTGTTCCTTAGTAATCAATAAATGGCTCACAGAATTAATGATTGATTTTAATTCTTAAATTAACAAGATATTAAACTTTATTGATAAATAATCTACTATTTTAATAAAACAAATATTAATTTCTTATTCTAACAGCAGATAATGCCCTTTCTACTACTATACGATAAAATATAAAATTGATTTTCGAAGTTATTTCACAATCTGATTGAATTGTTTCATAATGTGATTCAGACATTTGAGTAATATTATTTTTTTATGCAAAAATTATATATTCTTTCAAAATCACTTAAATTTTATGATGACATAATTAACTTTGTTATTAGATTATGGCATTTAATATCCTTTTATTATTAAATTTGATAAACTACACTAATTTCTATGGTTTTTGAAATCTGCTATTCAAGCAATTAGAAATTTTTAGTGTATTTATTTATTCTTAATTCATGTTTACTGAAAAATAATGACTTTTTATACTGAATATAAGCTCAGTTGAATGATCCAGGTATTTTTTGATTTGTTTGTTTAATAAAAATGAATGATAGATGCTAAACTGTCAAAAAAGGAAGTGGCCAAATTGTAAAAGAGGATGGAGAAGGAAAGATAGAGGGAAGGCTTGAGACAACATCGTGAACAAGAACAACAAAGACGTTTGGAGTAGGAAAATAAGGAAGAGGAGGAAGAAGCAAAGAGACAATTAGAGGAAGAAATTAGGCAGGAAGAAGAGCGCAAGAAAAAAGAGGAGGAAGAAAAGAAAGAGCAGGATGAGTATAACAAATGGAAAGAAATGTTCGCAGTGGAGGAAGCAGGTACACTAGAGGAAGAAGGAGAGGAGTACGAGAACAAGCTGCAGCAGTTTATTGATTTCATTGAAGTAAGAAAAGTTGTGCTTTTTGAGGACTTGGCTGCAGAGTACAATCTCTCAACTAAAGAAGTAGTGGATAGAATTCAGAGACTTATGGAGTCAAGCAGACTATCTGGTATCACTGACGACAGAGGCAAATTTATTCACATTACCTAGTAAGAGTTTGATACTGTATCAAGATACATCAAATCGAAGGGAAGAGTCAACAAGGGTGACTTACTAAACGAATGCAATAGACTCGTCAGAATGCAACCCAGGAATGAAGATAAAGCTAAGATTTAGAATGAACAGAAGCAATTATTGGATAAAATTGAGAAGCAGTTTGCTACAACGGAAGAGGATGTAAAAGCCTGATAAAATTATTGCATTGATATTCAAATAGATATTTTAGAAATTATAAATCCTTTTAATGTGGAATAGAGTAGAAATATAAGGAAAAATTATATTAAGTTACCAGAGAACCATTTAAACACTTCAGCATCACCCTCTCTGGCTGCGTAAAAAAGTGGATTTTCACCATTTGAATCTTTAAGCATCAAACATTCTTGTTTGAAAAGCTCAAAAATTTTTAATATTGAAATGTTCTTTCTTTGAGTAGCTATGTGTATTCAATAAATCATTTATATTGATACTATATCCTAATGAATATTTGAAAATATAGTGAAAGTGTTTATGTAAAAATTATAAAACCTTTATGATTTTATTATTGGAGTCTGTCCAAAGTAGTTAGGCTTAAGACACAAACGTGGTCTCCTGTCATATATGAATTGAACAATGTGAGTATCCTCCTTTACACAGGCGATATGTATGGAGCAGTTGCCGTCCTTGATGTCCTACTTGTCGAGATTCACGTCAGGGAAGTTCTCAATGATGTAGCGAGTTATGTCATCGCGCTCGTGCTCAATTGATAACATGATGGTACTCTTGTCCTCGTAGTTGCGCATCTCAAGCATTTAGTACAATCGAGACATTGAGTTCCCATTTTTCTAATCATGTTTGTCTAGGATAGCTTTCACATCCTCAAGACTGCCCCTGATTCGTGAATCTCCTTTTTCTTGTCGCTGTCTTGGAAAGTGAGATACTCCTGAATCTTCTACTCGAAGTATTCCCAAATCTTTTTCTTGTAGTTGGGCTGTCCTCTCAGGGACATTGGCTTTAATGAGTAACTGCGAATGATGTTGAGGGGAGTCTTGTTCTCGGCATTCAAAACCCCAAAACTCCTTAATGAGGTTTATAAGTGCTTTGATTTGTAGGGAATTTGTTAGGGGTTGGGGTTATTAATAGGTTTTAAGGGGGGGGGAAGTTTCCTGACAAGAGGGAAGTTTCCTGTCAAGTAAATATTTTTATATATAATTTTTATAAGTTAAATATTAAATGTTTTAATTAATAATTTTTTACTCTTTAAATCGCTAAAGGATAATTTAAACATTTTTTAAGAATCAAATTGATAAATTGGAATTATTTTCTGATATCATTACTTGAGATATTGAACCATATTTTTATTATTATTCTTACTAAAAGTTTTGAAAAACTAATGCAAAATAAGATGAATATTAATGAAAATATTGTTCAACATGAAGTAGATCTTGTAATACTTTATGATTGATAGGTAAATTGTTGAATAAAAAATATGTGAAAATCAAAAAAGATGTTTATAGTGGTCAAAAATAATAATTCCATAAAGAAAAATAAATTAAAAAAATAATATTTTTTTTTGACAGGAAACTTCCCTAAATTTTTTTTTTTATCATAAACCTTGGCAGGAAACTTCCCCCCCCCGGTTTTAATGATAAATTTATAGTAAGTGTATTTAATTTATTCACTCAAATGTACTTTTGGATAATGTGGAAGAGGTCTGTAGTTTATTTTACTCAACCAATATTCTATTTGCTCTATTGATATGTCTGATCGTGGGTTTGGCTTTATTATTACCTACTCTGCCATATATTGCATTGCTTGAGATACTCTTGTTTTATCTATAAATTGCTTTATTCTTTATTTCGCATACTTTTCACACATTGTTGCGTCGTAATAGTTGCGAGGCATATCGCATTTTATTATTATTGCTGCCATTGCCCACAAATCCTATTGAAAGTCTCCGTCTCTCCAGTCTTCTCTTTCTGGATAATAGCCTGGAGTTCCCATTCAAAACCCCAAAACCCCTTAGTGAGGTTTATAAGTGCTTTGATTTGTAGGGTATAGTTGGGGTCTTATTGGGGTTAGTAGAGAAAACACAGTTTTTATGCGAATTTAATGAATATTTAATGAGTATTAGAGTACTTAATTCAAACAAATTTAATCTGCTTGTCTTTGTTGTATCTTATGAATCTTGCTCTCTATAGTGGCTCAAGTATGTCATCTAAGGATTATCTAGGATATGAAGGAGCTCTCACGATTATCATCTCTACTATGCTTTTTATTTCTTCGCAGACATCTTCATACTTTATATGCTTCTAAGCTAAGCTAATTGATTGTTTTTCATGCTTAGTACCAAAGTAAGACATGCTTTCCTTGTCACTTTCTAATATGATAGCAGCAACTGCCCATACATCCCACTAAACAGAGCCATTTGTCCACTTTTCTCTGATTGGGAAGTAACCTGGAGTACCAAGTACCTGTGCTAAAAAGTGACAATCTCCTATCTTAAAGCTCTATTGAAATCGATAACCACTACTTCTAAAGGGCAGAGATTTAGCATAACATTTTCAGGATTCAAATCTCTATGAACATATCCAAGTTCATGCAACTCCTTAACACCCTGAATCATATCTGAGAGTATATCGTTTATATCATCAGGGTATCTATTGTGATATAGGTAGTCTCTCAGAGTCATCTCAAAATTTTTTAGCCTTAATGCGATGAAACCATAACTTAAAATAACACCATTTAGCTTAAGCAAATTCTTGCAGTCTTTTCTTTAGGCCTCTCTAAGTACCATGTATTCATTAGCAAACTCGTTCTAATACTGTTGGTTCTTAATAAGATAACTGAATGGATACACCTTGTATGCATACTCATCAACTACTATGAGCTTTGCTTTTGCAGGCACGTTTATATTCAAGTAGTTTTCAATACAAGTGCTGAGAACAACTGCATTTAATGCAGGTATATTCATAGCCTTCGCTTAGAAGCATGCTAAAATTGTATTACCAGCTGGCTGGTTCATCGATTCATATCGCTTCTGTCTCTTGAGTCTCTCTTGCTGCTCTCTTTATGACTCAAGAGTATTAGATTTTCTTTTAGCTGGCACTAGTTTTTTAGTCTCTTAATCTTCAATCAAGAACTCACTGAGGTGATGCTTTTGCATATGCTTTTAACTTTAGCTGAGTGAGTATATGATTTCATGCATGTCGGTACACTAATACCTACCATCTACCTTTTCATGCTTGAAATAGATCTTGGCTTTGCCAGAGTGTACCTCTTTAAGGTGTCTCTTCAAGCTTTGTTCAGTTGAGAAATGATTCTAGCAGTCTTCACATTAATATGTTTTTATCTTTTCGATTGGGTGCTGTCCTTTTAGCTCCTCAACATAATCAATTTAAGTTTAAACCCCTATCTCTGCGCTCTTCCTCTGGTTTAATACTTCTATGATAAAAACCTCTGCTTCAAATTCAAGAGCTCTTAGCTCTACCTCCCTCTCAACATAAATGATTTCAGGCTTTTTAGTGGAGCCAAAGTTGAGCATTGATTGACCAGTTCCTAAAAGCGCTGCTCTACGATTTAAGTTGACCGCCATGTTTAAATTCAAATTTAAATTTCTATTATAAAGCTCTTAAAACCTCTATAGCTATATCTGGACTATATAGGAGTTGCAACAGCATTAATGAGGGTTTGATTTAAGCTCTAAGACTTCATATTTATACTCAGTTTATAAGTATAATTTTCGTAATATTACTCTTAATAATTTTGATTCTGGTACCAACTCAGATAAAGTTCAGGTTGGTACTGGTACCAATTAAGTTTTAAACCAGATTGGAACTTTTCCATTAAAATCTCACTGGATTAAAACAAGGTACTAATTAAGTTTTGGTACTATTAAATTGGTACCAATTAAACTTAAATGGATTTAGTACCAGTACTAATTAAATTTAAACTATTTTAGTACTAATTTAATGGAACTAAACTGATAAAAATGGAGCTCCATCTCTGATGTTTGTTACAGCTTCTGCGAACTTTCTCCACGTATCTTTACAGGGTTGACCTCCTATAAGATGCCCATATTTAATAGTAAGTTTTTAAACAATAGTATCCAGAAGTCTATAAATTATAATTTGAAATTCATTAATAGGAAGAGGAACAAAGATGGAATCACTCAATGATCAAATGAAAAGAGTCGAGGCTCAAGAAATGATCTCAAGATTCAGAAGTAAGGAAGATCTCTATCGATATTTAACTTTACATGGTAAGATAACTTGACGACTATTGACATCTTAAACAGTTGGATTATTCCTTCCGACGATGGAAGGTACCAAAATCTCATTTCTAAGAGCGATACTCTGTGATGAGAAGAAAGCCTTCAAAAACACTGAAATTAAGTTGATAGAAATACCAAACTACCCTGAGATTTCAGTCACTAATCTTTATGAGGATGCCATGTAAGATGAGGAAGTGGTAGTTTACCTTCATACCAACAAACAACTCTCTAATAAACTACCAGAGAGGAACTTTTTCTTTGGTGTTCTTGGTACAATAAAAGAGGAGTATCTCAGAGAAATAATTGAAGATGCACATAAGAAACGATATTCTATCTCTCCTGAAGACTAGAAAAAGCAAGACGTTCTAATAAGCTCAGCTTGGCTAGAGGAACTTAAGAAGCATCCTTATCTTTCAAGTAAGCTTTGACATATAACTTTGTAGGAAAATCTGGCACTGGCATATATCTTATGAAAGAGCACGCAAAGGTTCACAGAGAAAGAAAGTCGCAGACAATTTATGAAATGAGCAAGAGGCTTTATAAAGATGTCTAAAAACCAGATGAAATGAACATAGATGCAGGAGCTGGCACTAAGAGAAGAAATATGGGCCCAAGGCCATGAGAAGAGGAGAAGAAAGAGAAGCCAAACCCCTTTATGGGTTAGTTTAATATGTGAACTTATTCATTCATTTAAATCTAAAACTTATTTATATACATTCATTCTTCCCTCTCTCGCACAGACTGTTGTCTTATCTACGCTCACTCTCTTACAGCTGCTTTGAATCAAGTCTACTGTATCGATGGGCAAGTCATGCATAAGATGATACAGCAGCAGCTTCTTGTAGTATGTCTTGATTTAACTCCAGTAGAATTCAATTCCATTAAATTAAGGGCTATAAGGAACGTTGTATACAGTAGTTATGTTTAGCTCTTCATAAGCTTTCTTAGACTCCTTAGTCTTATGAACTGAGAGGTTATCAACAAACAGGATGATCTCTTGGTTACTATACTTCTCTCTGAGCTTATGTAGGAACTCTATACTACTCTCGCTTAATAGAGCGAGGGTGAATAACATAACTCTCTAAGCCTGAATCTTCACTTATACCAGCTAAAATTGCATGTGTGAATACCTTCACTTTTTAATCATAGACTTCTATATTATCATACTTTTTATACCAAGACTAATTAATAAAAGTGTTGAAGGTGAATACAGCTTCATCAGCGTGTATGAACTTGATGCTATTAATAATAGCTCTCTGCATTTAATCATATATATAGTTTAAATTATAACTATAAAATGGCACTGTAAAATCAATCACTCTCTTCACTCTGTTGACAGTCTTGAAAGTAATACCATTTCTTCTATAAATATTGGCTATAATCTATGGAGAGATACGCATGTCAGGAAACCTGCGATGAAACATCACAGCTCGCTAGTCTAATGGAAAGTGTGCCCAATACTTCAAAGTCTTAGAGTCGCAGAGAAGTCAATATGAGCCTGAGAGAACTTTAATTTTCTTGCAGGATGCGTTCAACAACCAGAATTAAAATGCTAAATAGCTAACAAGCAGTGATACCTAACAGTTGAGGCACTCTTGCGTAATAACTTTGCTATTGCTGCATAATTTAGTAAAGGTTTGGCTAAGTCTATATTAATACACGTACCATACCTAAGCTTAAGCAGTAAATCTAAATATTACTCATCATAAATCGACCCTAAATTTCGCTAATTTCTATTTCTCATTTTGTAAATTGGCCTAATTTCTCTACTAACCCCAATAAGACCCCAACTATACCCTACAAATCAAAGCACTTATAAACCTCACTAAGGGGTTTTGGGGTTTTGATTACACTTCCTAGCCTTGATACTCCCAACCTTAATTCTCTGTTAAAGTCAATAATTGTCACTCTTACAGGTGAAAAGTTAATCATTAATTCTAAGGCTTCAAATCTCTGTGAAAAAAGCCTAACTTATGTAGTTCACTTACACCTTCTAAGTTTAAGTTGCTATCAAAGCAAGATACTTATGATTCGTTTGATCACGAATGAAATCTTTGCGGGTCATTTCATAGAGCGGGAGTTTGAAAGCAACATGATCTTTGGCGAGTAGAACAGCAACTAGCTTGATTAAGTACTTTTTCTCTTTAAATTGCTTGAGTGAGTACTTGATACTCGTTAGTAAACTCCATCTAATATCTATCATCACTTAAGAGATAGTTGAAAGGATAAACCTTGTAAATATATTGATGATCATTGATAACTTTCTTAACAAAGGAGTCCTCTAGAATTAGATAACTTTAAAGAGAATTATCTAAAACTATCTTTGCAAGAACTGGTATTTTCTTGTATTTAATTTTGATCATGATTTTTGTGACCTCTGATGCTAAGAGGTTGCGTGCAATCCTCACATACTCTGATTCGCTTGCCTGTTAAAGCTCAGCAACTTAAAGAGGCTCCCTTGCTTTTCTTTTGTTGAGCAACTTCAGTTGAGTGTCTTAATCTTCAACTTCTATTTCTTTCTTGTGGGCTTTTAAAAGATGCTTCTTTAAGTCTCTTGTGTGAGAGTACTGCTTATGGCACTCAAAGCAATCATACTTTCCATCAACTTTGTCATGCTTTAAGTATACAGTAGGCTTAGCTTCCTTATGAACCTTCATATGCCTGTACCAGCTAGATTTATGAACAAAATCTCTCTCACACAGCTCACAAAAGTATACTTCTATTTCTTCAGTTTGTATAGGAATTACATTAATACCTTTCTCCTCCTCTCTGTCTCCCACACACTTGTTTGCCATTTATTTTCTATTATTAATTTCTATTTTAATAACAGAGACCTCAAGTGATAGCTCTGGTAGTTCCTTATGAGAGTTCATCTCGCAGCTATCACACATTTATTGCTGCCAAAGGTCTCATTTTGTTTGATGGAAGTGCTGTTGTTTTTCTTAAAATGTTAGCGCTCATATTTAAATCTGAATTTAAAATTATAAAACTGCCTCTATAACTGAGAGCTTATATGAGAGGTTTGCAAGCATACAAGTTTCAAGGGAAGTTTCTAGAGTATTAGAGGAGAAAAATGAGCAGTAAGAGACGATCCAGCTCTAAATATGGGTGAGAAAATAACCATTATTTCTATAAATAATAAGTTGATTACAGCACGTACTGATTTAGGAGGTGCACCTAATTAAGTACGTACTGCTTTAGGAGTATTTTGTGATTTTATGATTAAAATTAGGGTGCTCCTAATTAAGTACTAGCTTTAATTAAAGCTCCTAATTAAGTGCTAGCATTTTAGGAGCTCTCCTAATTAAGTACGTACCAATTTTGATTTAAAAATATGGAACTATAACAGTAGAAATGATATCAATCTCTCAAGTTTGAAACCAGTTCTCAAAACTTTCTCCATATCCTGCTAAGAGGTTGACCTCCTATAGGATGCCATATTTAATAATAAGATTTACAGAGGTATATAATTGAAATCAATAAACTTAAATTTGAATATCATTTCTTAGATCTGTAAACAAGATGGAGTCAATGAATGATGCAATGAAAAGAGAGCAAGCAAAAGAATTAATTCAAAGATTTAGAAGCAAAGAGGATTTGCATCGCTACCTGGTGCAGCAAGGTAATGAAATCAAAGTAACTAATCTTGATTATGTAGTTGGTTTGTTCTTGCCAACGATGGAAAGTACTAAAATTTCATTTCTAAGAGCAATACTCTGCGAAGAAAAGAAAGCATTGAAAATTTAAGATGTAAAGTTTGCAGAGATTCCAAACTATCCAGAAATCTCAGCGACTAACTTATACGATAATGCTATGAATGACCCAGATGTTTCGCAGTACCTGCCTACTAAGAAGCAGTTGTCAAATAAACTACCCGAAAGAAATTATTTCTTTGGCATACTTGCAACAATTAAAGGTGATTACTTGAAAGAAATTATTCAAGAATCTCATAAGATAAGGTACAGCATCTCTTCAGAAGATAAGGACAAACAAGGGATAAAGATAAGTAAGAGCTGGCTATCAGAACTGCAGAAGCACCCTTTATTTCAAGTAAGATGTCAAGCTTAACTCTTTAGAAAAATCTGGTACTAGCATCCTCTTGATGAAGGAATAGAGCAAGCTTCACAGAGAGCGAAAGTAGCAGACAAAGTATGAAGTTAGCAAAAGACTATATTCAAATATTTAGCCTCCAGAGTCAATGAACATAGATGATGGAGCTGAGAAGAAACTTAGGAGGAGGGAAGCAAGAAGTAGAAGAAAAGAAAGAAAAGCCAGCTCCCTCTAAAGAATTTTAATGTGACTTATATATCCATTAACTTAACTACAAAACTTATTTATATACATTCACTCTCCCTTCTTTACCACACTTTTAAGCCAACTAATTATATACTTTCTTCGCTGAGCTTTTAACAAAGTCTACTGTATTGATAGGTAGGTCATGCATCAAATGTATGCAGCAGTTTCTTGTAATGACCTTTTAATAATCCCCAGTAGAACTCAATTCCATTAAACTATGGACTGTAAGGTACGTTGAATACTGGTGTTATCCTAAGTTGTTTATAACTCTTCCTTGTTTCTTTTGTATTATGAACAGAAAGATTATCAATAAACAGTATAATCTATTAATAGGTTACTTCTCTCTAAGCTACTCTAAGAACTTAATATACTACTCTGTCTTAATTGAGCGAGGATGAATAACATAAGTTTCTAAACCAGAGTCCTCGCTAATACCTCCAAGTATTGCCATCGTTTATATCTTGACTTTCTAATCATATACTTCTATATTACTTTGTCTCTTATACCAAGACATCTAAATGAAAGTGTTGAAGGTAAACACAGCCTCGTCAGCATGTATAAACTTAATATTATTCTATTAGGCTCTCTGCATTTAATTATAAATATAATTTAAGTTGTTGTTGTAAAATGGCAGAGTGAAATCAATTACTCTCTTGATACGATTTACACCTTTGTAAGAGATACCGTTTCGAGAAGTGAGCCCAATACTTCAAAGTTTTTTAATTAATAAGCTAGTCAATATGCTTCTATAAGAACTTTGACTTGCTCTTAGGCTAAGAATTCAGCAATTATTGCTTTAATTACACAGCCTTCAAGCAGTGAGAACGAACTTTTGATGGACTTCACTTTAAGAGCAGTGCAATTGTCTTATAGTTTAGAACTGGTTTGAATTATTCACTATACATATCACATCCATAACGCAGTTTAAACACTAAATCTATATACTCTTCATCAAAAATAGACCCCAAAAGTTTGTAATTTTAGTCTCGCATTTAATTAATAACTCCAACCCCTAACTAATTCCCTACAAATCAAAGCACTTATAAACCTCATTAAGGGGTTTTGGGGTTTTGATTGCGAGTGAGCCTCATTCCGTACTTTTCAATGATTGCCTTGATGAAGTCGTACTCCTCATCCTTAATTGCCCCCAGCGCCATCAAGTGGAGGATGGTGTTGCCGTTGGTGTCCGAGAGCATGGGGTCAGCACCAGCCTTAATCAGCAAATCGAAGGAGTCCATGTCGAGTTTGCTTGCAGCTATGTGCACAGCTGTTTTACCATTAAGATCTCTAGTATAATGATTAGGTTTTCCAAATTCTATCAAAGTCTTAATAATGAATGGATTGCCTCTAAAAATTTCTATAAGATACCCAGAAGTTGATAGCAACTCATAGAGGGCACTTATATTTTTTAGAATAATCTATTTTTTTTATCATATTTTATATTTTAAATTCAAATTTTTAGAATAGTATTTTATTTATTATAAGTAGATTATGATTAATTCAAATATAAATGAGAATTAATAACTATTATGGTTTTTAATGTTGATATCAAATTGATGATTTTCAACAAGTTACTAAACAGCCATGTCATTTGATTATTATTAGTAAGCTAGGTGGAATGGTGTTGTGATATTTTCTTGATATTAAAATAAAAAGAAATTAAAATAATAAATATTAAGACTTTTCATCTTTGTATTTTTTATAATCCTTCACTTAGCTCATACTCACATATACAGTCTTAACTTATTTACTTGGAAAAGCTTCAATAATATGGTAATTTAATTTATTTAAATCAAAATTGATATTGTATATATTAATATCTATGTTGTTTCTAAGAACAGCAAGTGTGAATGACTTTTCAAATCTGAGATCTAGTCTCTGTGGCCTTTAAACGAACTTCAAACTGCAGTTATTATTATACTTTTGCATCCTATCAATAAGTAATTTAGCCTTCTCTTCTTCCTTCTGATTGATAGCCATATCTAAGGGAGTTAAGCCTGTTTTATTTAGCATGAACAATAAATGAGGAGTGCTGTTTATTTGATCTTCTAATTCTTGAAGATGCTCGAATTTAGTTAATTAATGCATAGTTGTGTTACCCTCATCGTCCACTCCATCAATTGCAGGATCAATCAAGTAATTTAAATACAATGAAATACACTTATAATTTCTTATGTTAAGAGAAGTTTCTCTTGAAATCTTAGTAAATATCATACCACTAAACTTAGGTCTTAACTCTGGGTTACTAGAATTATCAATGAACTTTCTTATAATAAATAAAGTCAATAAAGTCACATCTTTCATAAAGACAAAGATTATCATTGCAAATTAATTTGAATAAATTCATTAAAGGTAAACAATTTAATGTATATTTAAATGAGAAGTTTGATATGCTACTCCATTCAGTTAAATTATTATTGCTTGCTTGAATTATCAATTAAGGAAAGTTTTATAATACAAATTCAGTTACTATTTGAATTTATTAATGAATATATAAATAACTGAATTCTGAAAGAGTTTTCGAGTGTGACAAGCTTTAGGTTTTCCCTGACTTTAAATTTGGTAATGAAAAATTCATGGATCTTTTCATGGGCACTCAGAAGTTTTGTATATTAAAGAATCGCGTACACTCAATTAAATAATTCTATAGTAAATTTGTCATAATTTAATAATTTATAATTATACTGGTGAGATTAGAATCATCCTGAATTAATAATTATACTATTATTTTATATGAAACGTTCTTTATTGTTATCAATTTAAGGACTTGAAGCCATGTAAATACTGAATAAGAACATGTAGAATATTTAAAATATGAAATCCAATTATTTAGAAAAGTGGCTACAATACTACAAATCCCAGGCATGCATTTTTCAAAGATTAATTTAAATTCATTATAAATTATATGAGATTAGTTAAAGAACGTAGCGTTGGCATGATAGGCAGTTAATATTTATAAATGAAATGAAAAGGATTTGTAATTTAAATTTATAATGAGCGTCGCTGATCCAATCTAAGTTTCCAAATATTACACCATACCAAATAATTATTAGGCTTGCAATTGATCCCATTATTGTCTTTTTTCTTATTTATTCTTTAATTTAATTAACAGTCAATTATCAATCCATGATTATTTCACAATTATACAATAATCTTATTGATTTCCAATTAATATAAAATTTAAATAATAAAACATAAAGTTATGTATAATCATATTTTAGATTCAGTCAAAATAAGATAAAAATCTGAAATATTTAAATTCTTAAAATACATAGAAATTATAAATAAATCATTCTCCAAACATAATTATAATTATTATTAGAAATTTGTTTGAATTTTATATTATATAAAATATGGGCTCAAGTGGTAAATTACATATTTTTACTACTTCAGCCCATTTCTTATATTATTAAAAAATATATATTAATATATCATAAATTTTATTTTAATTTTTTATTTAAAACTTAATTACTTTTCTACTAAAATTAAAGTTAATTTATTCATTATTTAATATTTTAATAAAATAATTTATTTTATACATTAAAAATATTTATTTTTTAAGATTTGATACTTATCATAGAAATTTATTTTAAAATTACTCATTTAATATATAGGAATAAATTAAACTTAATTTTAATAAAAAGCAAACTTCATTTCAGTTTCCTATTATTAATTAATGTACTTAAAGATGTAAATTAAAAAATTTAATATATATAATTGGCTTAAGTTGCAAAAATAAATATGTTTAAATACATAAATTCATAATAAAATAAAATTCGTTCATAAATTACAAACATTTCTAATATGAAATGTTAAAAACGAATAAAGTTAGTATAATATATATTTCTTTGTATTTAAGGATTTCTTTATTGACGATTTTTATACTATTTTGACTAATTGTTCAAATTGAATCTGGTTCCCTCCAATATTAATAATATATTATATTTATGTTAATATTCTTGTTATCATTTTATTAGGAAAGTGGTCTGTTGGGTGATTGTGTACTGAGAATAGGATCACTGCTATTAGGCGGTAAATCCATAAATAATCTCAAATTAGGGTCTCCAATCTAGTCTAAGTATAATTTATATAAATATTGCTGCATTGGAATATCAAAGTTCTTGTTCCATGAGGTTTCATCAATCATAGGTAATATTTATAAATCTATAATTGATATATATTTATGAAGTGTGTCCATGGATTTAAATGTAATTATAATCAATATGTATGAAAAAACTCATTTTATTTATTGTTTAACTGAAAGAATTCATTGATTTATTTTTTAAGGAAAAAATAAAAAATTGTATTTTAATTAATTTATTACCAAATAAAACATTTAAAAATATCAATGAGACTTATTAAAATAAATAGTTTCAAGTAGTAATATTTACAAATAGAAATTTCTTTTTTTAATTTCTTTATAAAAATTCATTTAATAATGAAAAAAAAATTGAAAAAAATAATAAATAAAATTTTAGATTATATAATAAAGAGTTTTTTTATTTAATTTTAACTATAAATAAATGCATTAATATTTGACTTAATTATATATAGATTATGTACTATATTATATGAATGTACTGATCATATTTCTTAATAGTTTGTTGGATGTTTTATAGTTATTATATTTTCTGTAGGTTGTTTGATGCTTTAGTTTAATCTGCTGCTTCATTAACCATAATAAAGTATTTTGTACAAATAAAGATATTTGATTTGATTGATTGTCATCTGATGGTTGATTATCCTCTAGTAAGCTAATCTTTTCTTACACTGCTTCCAACACTGTAAATCCAAAGTCATTCTGAATGTCAATAAAGTTTTTGGTAATATTTTGCATAAAGAACTCTAAGATTTCTAAATTGCCATTCTTAGCTGCTAAATGTAGTGGTGTGTCTCCTTTGAAATCTTTCTTCACTAGTTCTTCTATGAAAATAAGAATATACTATTTATATAAAAACAGACCTACCAATTAGTTCCTTCAAACTATTTATAGCGTTAAACTTGGCAGCAACATGGAAAATAGTCTCATGTTTGTAGTTTCTCAAACTGAAATAGTCTCTAGTCTAAAATATGTTTATTATATCTTTTAAGTCTTTTTAAAGTACTTCTTAATAATCTCAACATCATCCTGCATTAAACTGTACATAATTGGTAGATTTCCGTAATAGTCTCTGGTGTCTGGTCTGGGCCTAATTGCATCTACAATTTCAAGTCTCTTTTAAATACAAACTATATGCTCTATAGTCTATCCTTTGTAGTTTTAATCCCCTCTTGCTTTGAAAAAGTCAACATTACCAGAGAACCACCTCAATAATTCATAATAAAAAAATGAGGATTGCAAAATTCAAGGAACTAAAATATTTATCATTAAATTACGAAGAGGGTTAAGGTATCTTATTTTTATATTTATAAAATTTTTCTAATAAAAATTATAAAGAGAAATTGAGAGATATGTTAAAGTTAATCATTAACTGAACCCTGTGATACATGAGTCTTATAGTCTATTTATTTTTTAATTAAAATAATTAGAAGCTTATTAAATTGAAATAGATTTATATTTGCAATTCTCTGCTATAAATAAGCTTTAAATTCTAAATGACATGAAAATCAGCAAATATTATAAGCAATTTATATTTTTCTTAAATTATATTCAATTACTTAATTAATATAAATTGAAAAATATGAAGTTTAAATCTATATATCAATTAGCTTATATTTTTCATTAATTTAATCAATAAACATAATACGATGAAAGAAATTAAATCTTAATTAGCATTAATTATTGAATTTGTACAATATGAATATGTATAACTTTATAGCAGATATGCATGGAGCAGTTGCCATCCTTGATGTCCTACTTGTCGAGGTCTACGTCAGGGAAGTTCTCAATAATGTAGCGAGTGATGTCATCGCGCTCATGCTCAATGGACAGCATGATGGCACTCTTGCCCTCGTAGTTGCGCATCTCAAGCACTTGGTACAACCGAGGCATTGACTTCCCATCTTTCAAGTCATGCTTGTCCAGAATCGCCTTTACATCCTCAAAACTTCCCCTGATGACTGCCTCGTGAATCTCCTCGTTCTTTTCGCTGTCTTGGAAAGTGGGATCCTTCTGGATCTTCTACTCGAAGTATTCCCAAATCTTCTTCTTGTAGTTGGGCTGTCCTCTGAGGGACATTGGCTTTGATGAGTAACTGCGAATGATGTTGAGGGGAGTCTTGTTCTCAGCATTGCGAGTAAGCCTCATTCCGTACTTTTCAATGATTGCCTTGATGAAGTCGTATTCATCATCCTTATATGCCCCAAGCGTCATCAAGTGGAGTATGGTGTTGCCGTTGGTGTCAGAGAGCATGGGGTCAGCACCAGCCTTAATCAGCAAATCGAAGGAGTCCATGTCGAGTTTGCTTGCAGCTGTTTTGACAAGTCAAAATTTAAAAAATTAAAAAAAATTAAATCCCATTTTTTATTATTATATTGCCTCTTAGTATTGCTTAATTAAGTGGTAGTCTATTTCCTGAATTAATGCATGGCTTGCGTTTCTTAAGAAGATATTAATAAAATGAATATAATCGAAATATATATAGTAAACACTATTTTTCAAACTCATATTTTATTCATGCTAAAATGATATAATTATTTTATTTAGAAGTGATTTATAAGTTGCAATATTTTAGTTCAATTTTAATATTTTAAATGATAATTTCAATATATTTTATTATAAATATAGTTGAGTATGTTGAAATCTAGATACCCTAATTATTTTAAAGCACTTTTCTCATTAAGCAGAATGTCTATTTTTTTATTTATCATTTGACAATCTACAAGCTAGGTGGACTTAATTCAAAATAAAAATATATATTCATATTTATAATTAAATTTATTTTTGAGAAGTTAGTATACGATTAAAGACGCTTGAATACAGACAATTTCATTAAAATAATGTACTTATTAATTGAGATTATGATTTATATATTTGAATGAGATCTTGAAGAAGAATTAAAAGCAAAACATGAAGAAGGATTAGCAATAATCAAATACAGCAAACAGCTCAATCAAGAAATCAAGAACAATCCTTCCTTCTAAGAATGAACTCATAAGACCTTAGACACTTAACCTTGGAAGCGCAAGACTGTCAGTAGTTGAACCTAATAATAAACATTCGTAGCACTATTCGGAGAAAGAAAAGGAGGACAAAGTTTAGAGCAGAGGGAAGTAAAATCAATTCAAAAACTCAGAGGAAGACTATATTTATCCTGTCCCTAACAGCGTAGAAAGAGGAGCAGGACTTGAAACTGATATCCCAGACTTAGACAAGAAGATCCAGCAAGCTCCCAAGATAATAATTAATTAATATTTTTATTATGAAGACCAAACTTGTTCATGGTCTTCCATAGTCATCATTAACTTTCCCATCCTCATTCAACTCATCTATGAAAGCCTAAAATATGTTTAAAATCTCATAAAAGCAACATTTCAGTGGCGGCACTTATCATAGCAACAACTTACCTCTTAAAGTACTAAATGAATCCTAAAACTAGGAACTAGATACTCTCAATTAACTACAGTAATCAACAATCAATAAATTTTATTTATATTTTGAATAATTAACATTATTTCATTTTAAATAGTTGAGAGGAACCCTGATAGTGTGAATTCAATGAGAAACGGAAACATCCCTCAATAAACAGGCGACGAGTTTGCCTTTGAACTAAACGATTTAATATTAAACGCTAATAAATTGTCACAAAAAGGCTTAAAGTCTAGGCGAGACGATAAAAGAGCAAACACTTAGTAGGATGAGCTTAAAATTAAAACCTTCAAAAATGAGAATGCAATTGAACATAGTAGTCCAAATATAAATAGAGAAACTAAAAAATCATCAAAGAGATTATCTCCTAAACCAATGCCTTCACTTTTCAGTAAGCATATCGATAGTCACTATATTTATATGATAAATCTTTTAAAAAATTATATCTTTATTAATTGAGTAGTAATAACCGTTATATGACTATAGCTTATCATGAAGAGGATGACTTCTATTTTGAAAATGAAAAACAAATAGTAACAGTTCTAAATACAAAGTAAATGAAGGAATAACATGATTAGATGCGCATAAGATCCTAATAGTGACTAAACACCATCGAAAAGTGCTAGCAAAATGGCCAAGAATATATTGATGATAAAATACATGTAGAGCTTAGATACTGTACGGCTTGCAACATTTACTATGAAAATCTTTCATTTTATAATTAATACTACTCATTTTTTAAATGATTGAGTAACCCTTAAGATCTAAACATTGTAGAAACTGTGGGAGATGTGTATCCACATATGATCATCACTGTCCTTGGTTAGGTAATAAATAATTTATTAAATAATTTATAACTGCATCGGTGAGAGAAATAGGAAATACTTTTATTTTTACCTATGGTTTCAGCAATTCCAATTAATAACTGCGTTCATTATATCTTTCAACCTCTATGAAAGACTATTAAATTAAGCACTCGGAATAATTACTATGATTTTATGTGGAAGTTTTATGATTTTTATTACTTACCTCCTCTCTTTTCATACTTTCTTGGCATTTGCAAATACGACAACTTGGGAGTGTTTGAGTTGGAAAAAGATAAGTTATCTATCAGTGTGGCCAAAGAAGCTAGGCAGTCCATTTAATATTGGAATCAGAAACAATTTAAAGCTATATTTCTGCTACAGCTTAGCCAATGATAATTAATTTGTGTGGAGAATGCCCAGGAGGAGGCCAGATTTACAAATACAAAAGATAAAATAACAATTGAACATTTTGACTGTCGATAAAGTTTGAATCTAAAAAGAGAATGTTTTCATTCTTAAATTAAAGAATAAACATCATTAAGTTGGTGGATTTCATTTAAAATTAAGCATCATCATCATTATATACTGTTATAGAAAATATTTTATTAATAGGGGATAACTTCTCAATAAGCTCAGAACTTCTGAATGACTTATTTTGGAGATCATTCTGAGTATTGTCATCGTTTTCAGTCTCCTCCTTGATCTCATCATTCTAATTCAATAGTTCAACAGATCCTGCTTTGTCGCCATGAGTTTAGAGAAAGAAGTCTTTGGCTATTTATGACATGTTGCTATCCTCATCAGTGTTCATTTTCTTACCTTTGTCATTTTTACTTTATTGCTTTAGATTAATTTATTGAGCATTTATATCAATTGCTTGTGAGGTTAGGTATTCACTTTTGAGATCTTTTTCTATATCGATTGGCAGTTCATCATCTTCATCTTGCTCATCATCTTACAGTTCATTATAGGGATCGTAGTCATCATCTTGCTATTCATCAATAATTGATATATTTTACTGTTTCTTCACATTATTATTTTATTGCTGATATTTCATGTTCTAGCTATATTTATCAGGACTGTCGAAATCAATCTATTGATCATTTTCATCATTTTCAAGTTCAATATGATCTAGGTCAATTTCTTAATCATCTCTCATTTCAAATTGCTAATTATCATCTTAGTTGTTCTAAAATTATTGTGATGTTATACGAATCCTTTCATTGTTTAGGTGTTCAAATTGAAAGTTCTGTTGACTTGCTGATCTTGGACCATTATGAAACTTCAACTCATGGATGTTTTTCTCTAATATTTTGCTTTCTTTCTATATAATTCATAAGAAGATTTAATAATAAGTTACCTCCATTTCTTATAATACTGTTGATGGTGGCCTATTAAATTTCTATCTTTATTATTTCTAAATGTTCTTAGGATTGTCTTTGTGTAATTGCTATTACTGGAACTGCAGCTAAGCTTCTTAGGTGTAATTTATTTAACTCTAAATTCATAAAGTTATTGAAAATATTCGACGTATGAATAAAATATATTGACTTACAACTTCTGTTTCAACTTTAAATAAATTAGTTTTTACATAGCCAGGGTCTTTAAATGCAGCCACTGAGTAAAGTATCAGTGTAAATATTGAAAACACTCTATCAATAAATCAATTGATTAATAACATTAAAAGTCCTTACATAAACAAAATTGATAAAGGAAGGTATTCCTGTTCGAATATATAGTGCCCACTGAATATCAATATTAACACCGGAAATGAACTCTACAGCAAATAGTACACTATTCTAGGCATTATCACTATAATTCATTTATTAAACATATTACAATGCATACTTTTCTTAAACTTAAAGAATTGCTTGCCTGAATTTTAATTATTTTGGGATGATTTATTCTTAGTATTTTAGCTATTAATGGTGTTTTATTTTTCTAGCTAAGAATTTTAGTGGTTCTTGTTTTCATTTTCACCCATTGTAATTTAACTATAATTTCTTAACTATTTAAAACAAATTTATATTTTTATTCATAATGACAAAGGAAATATTACTAGAAAATTTTGAAATTATAAATTAAAATAGATAAAATGGATATTAATCAAATAAATGAATCACCGTCAACCTTATATTAAAATACTGAGAACCTTAGTAATTTGTTAGTTAATCAGTAGAGAATAATAAGATCCCATTCTCAAAGTGGGAAAAGGAATAATAATAGTATTTAGTATCAGGGATTCAAGTTGAATAAGCTTGAGAGCTTTGATAAAATAGATTAAACAGCACTTTAGAATAAAAACTAATCGAAAAATTTGAAGATCACATTTAATTTAGACAACAAATTATAAACAAGAAAAATAAAGTAATAAGATGAAACACCATATTAAAATATTAAGTTTGATTTGGATTAGTAAAAAAACTAAACATTTGCTTTAAAGAGCAGAAACCATTCTAGATTATTGTCAATTCATTCAAATATCTCTACGTTGTAAAACAATAGTATGAAAAACATTACAAAATAAGACACTGGCTCTTATCAGAATTCTTAAGTTGATAAAAAACCTCAAACCAATAATAAATAGATGAACGCTTAATCAAATGTTTACTAGAATTTGAATGAATTTAGGAGAAGATAAGTTGCCAAAAATATTAAATATATTTTTTAACAGGTTTAGCTAAGATATTTAGCAAAGCACCAAAGATCAACAAAATTCATAGTACTACTAAACTTCTCAAATCAATTCAAATACAATTAAAAGAAACAACACACTCCTAAATATATCTAATAGAACTCAACTGTGTTTATAAAGCAAATCAAGATCTCACTCTAGGTCTCAATCAAGGGAAGAACACACCACACAAACATCTAAATAACTAAACAACTTTCTTGTAAATATCAGGTAATTACATTCTGAGATATCTTAAGAACGCAATTTGTACCAAAATCTCGAAAAATATGTTGAAAAATCACAGGAATAACTTAGGAAACACAAAGATTAACAGCCACTCTTCATAAAACTACTAAACGAAACTCAACAGCATGATTAAGAATACGAGAAGCTGAAACTATAAAAAATGAAAGAAGACATAACACATAGGAAGTAATTGATGCTTATGAGGGTTATAGGATTATCAAAAATAGCACCCAAGTTTAAGTATTTTTAAGAAGTCACTAAATAAAATTAGAAATCAAAAATACTTAATAGTAAACTCAGGGAGAATTCAAGTTAAAAATAAAAACCATAAAGAATTCAAAATTCTACTGGAAATGATCACGTAATGGCTTTTAAGTTAAATTAAACTAATGTGAAAGAAGAGAATGCTTCTGAATAACTTATTTAAAGACGACTTGCTTTTAGAATTGACATTTTATGAAAGTATTTTGATAATTGTTACACATTAAATTTGAATTTATAACGATTATGGTTCATACATTTATTAAACTGAGCTTCTAGGATGTCAAGTTAATTGAGAGGTTGAACTTGATTGTCTTGGGCATCTTCCTCTCCTTCAGAATCATCATTAATAAAATATAATAATTAGCTGCTCTTCTCCTGATTCTTTGATTTATTCTATTGGCTGCTCCACCTCTTCTCTGAATCACCACTTCATCTTATTACTACTTGTCATTTATATTTAAAAAAATAAATTTAATGGCTCTTCAGCATTATCTTCATTGTTTGCATTGTTTTAATTTTTCTAAGATTTTATTTAAACATGAGTAATATTACAATAAAGAAGAAGTAATACAAAGCAAGAATGGAAAGTGAGCTCAACACAATAAATATCGCAAATGACATTATTTTCTCTCAATAAATTATAATTAATATAACATTACAATATTTAAATTAATTCGTGAAACATCTCAACAATAGGCATAATTCAAATAATCCTAAAAATTTATATACAAAAATTATCATGATGCAGTATAAGCGATATTGTTGGATTATTTGCATATAAAAAGGAAAATGAATGAACTAAAAGTTAGTATTGTATTTACAAGTATTTTGTTACATTAATAAATAAATATAAATTAAATGAATTCTTTTTAAAAATACTTTAATTTAAATGAAAAAAATTTAAGTAAACATGCAAGGTAGAAGAACTGAAAATTTCTAAAGATCAAATCATGGAAATAATGAAGGCTCACTCAGCAGACAGAACATGAACAGAGATCCACAGTTGACCAGCCAAGCCAGAGGCTACAACAGTCGAAACCCAATAACCTATTAATAATAGGATTGGGTTTTGATAGATAAATGTATAAAATTTGTGTATATTTCTAAAAAACTTTTACAGTTTTAATGTAATTAAATATAGAATTAAGCATTTCAAAGTTGATTTATTTAATTATACAATAGTTTGCAAGGGCATTGAAGAGCTGTACATATTTTATTAGACTTGTAGGCTTAAAATTTATGTTTAACTTTTCTCAAATTAGAATAATAATAAGAATTGTTATTGAACTTAAAGAGTTGACTCTTCTGGTCTTGGTAATGTGCTATGTATTCTTGGATACATTCCAGATAGAGGATTGTCGAGATTGTAAATATTAAGCGGGCACTTTTGTTCTATAATCATAATTGTTGAATGAAGTATACCTAAATATGAAAACTATAGCTGCAAAAGAGAGGAAAATATACTTAAAAAAATAATACTACAGCATCTTAACCTTTAATAAAATCAAAGTTATAATGAGATTTATCTGAGTATATAATCCTAAGACCAAAGGTTAGACCAGATCAGATAATCGATTAAAATATTAGTTGAATATAATAAATCAAGTTCTTATAAAGTTGGCCCATTATACCAAGGTCCTACTTGAGTAATTACTTTTGTAAACATCTCTTATACATTCAAATTAAACTAATATTCATACTATAATCCATGCATTAAGCAGATTGCTATAATAAAGCTGGCACTTATAGTATGCATTTATTTATTAATCAATCTCAATTAATATACTGAAATAGTTTTGGGGTTTTGAGTGTAGCTCACACAAGAAGATTTGACTAACGAGGAAGAGGAAGAGGACATCTTTTTTCTAGTAATTTCTTAGGAAGAGGGATTACCAATCATAACTAAGTTGGAACATTCAGAAATGAAACTAGAAGCAACGCCTAAGATCATCAAATTTATAACGTAGTATTTTTGAAAAATATTTTATTATATTATTAGTTATCATAAAACATATCAAAATTGTATTTTGAAATATAGTTTAAATTTAAGTTTACATATTTTTGAAGACTTTTTTTGACTAGAATTATTATTTTTGTAAATTAATTTTTATAAATATTTATGTTCTTTATTCAAATGAG
The DNA here is from genome assembly GCA_000711775.1 of Oxytricha trifallax. NCBI lineage: Eukaryota > Ciliophora > Spirotrichea > Sporadotrichida > Oxytrichidae > Oxytricha > Oxytricha trifallax. The sequence goes on from ARYC01018100.1 coordinate 73,183, forward strand.
TGAAGTAGATGATGATGCTCAAGATCCCTATGGTTATGAAGATTATGGTGAGGAAATGTATGGCGAGGAAGATGATCAGATGGATTACCAACACCTAGGTAATCATCATCCTTAACCATCCAACATCTTTAAGCTCAATGGAGGCTCTGTACACCTTCAATATAATATATTAAAAAATTGCTAATAATTTAATAAAAATCATTAATAATTCATGGTACTTATGACAGAAGTGTCTCTTATTCCGGTGATGTGAGAGGAAGGGGATATAAATAATTAAAAATTATAATATTTGAATCTATTATTATTAATTTTAAGCTATGAGAACTCAGTTCAGTCAAAGGCAGGGTTATGCATCCAGAAGTCCATTGAGGACAAACAGCACTCAAGACTAACTGCTAAATGGCTATCATATTTATTATTTATGTAAATTTATCACAAAAATGAACAAATATGATTTTTTAATAAATATATTCATTAAATTTTAAATATTTGAAATCACTTAATGAGAAAATTATGTTAATTAAGCATTAATTTTTTACTAATGTTTTAGTAAGAATTTACTCAACACATAAATATTTTTATTTAACTCTTAATTATGAATTGCATTCATTATGAAAATATATTTCTTACTAAAAACATTTTAATTTTTATAAATAATTAATCAAGGATCTCATTCCTAGGCACCATCGAGTATTCCAAGTGTAATCGGGTCAAATACACAGTAGTAGTTGCAGCAGTAGAATCTGCAGAGTCTTCAACAATCTTCTTAATTGCAAGTGTAGCTTTATAAAATTTATATTTATCAACACATCATATATTTATAAAATAAAAGATAAGCCTATTACACAACAACAACAAAGAAGTAATACTGCAGTATTAGGACCCTCAAACACTGAAGAATACAAGTAGACTTATCATATGTTAAATAAAAAAATTAATCCATATTAAAATACTTCAACTCTTCCAAGATTGAACCAGAAGGTTTTAAATTATTTTTATATTTTATAGTAGTCAATTTATATTTAATAATCGTTCTCATGCACGTCTCAAAAACAGTGTATTAACTATTGCAGAAAAATTGCAGAGCTGTAAGAGTTCCTGGTACTAACAGATCCTATCCCACTTGGACTTGCAACGTGATACGAGGGCGAAAGAAAAATTAAAATTAGCTTTAAATAATTATTATATTTAAGGTTAGTAAAGTGAGAGCTCTTGCATCAATGGTTCGTACCAATCTCCATCCTAATATCAAGAAGTATTTCTCAAAGTAAGTTATACATTATTAACCTTTATAGGTCATTATTTTATAATAATAGTTTAGTATATAAAAGTCATTCAATGATGAGTGGTAACTTGGACCTCAACAGCTTGATAAACATTTAATTAAATACATTATAAAAATAAATGACTCTGAGGATGTGCCAGATGACGGAAGCCAAGTAGACCACGAGAGTGACAATGAGCTAAACATGCACTCTCAGTTGAATCATCTCATGCAAGGATAAATTATATTGATTTTATATATAATGCATATAATATTAAAATTTCTTAAAAGTTTTTCTTCCAGTATAAGTACTCTGTATATTTTTTATTTATTTTTTTATTATCATTTACTATAATTTATAAAATTTATATTTAATAATAATAAAGAGGTAATTCTAAATTAACTTTAGAATATAAACATTATTGAAAAATTCTCTTTTAAAATACCATACCTTGTATTTATTTTTAATAATGTGTAGTTCATATTATGAAATAAATAAAACAAATTTAAAAATTGTTTTAATAATTTACAATAAAGTTTGAATTTTTAAATAGATTGTAATACATCAGTTATAATATATCATAAATTTTATTCAAATTAAAATAACAAAAATATGATTTAGTTTTCAAATTATAATAAAATTTACTTTTATATGAATTATAAAATTATTTTAAGGAAGCTCCACTCAGACCACCAACATAAATTTCAATTATCAAAATAAGTATAAATTTTTGTAAATCATAATTTATTTTCAATCTTAAATTATTATATATATATATTTTAATTAAAAATTATAAATTAACATGATTGCTGCTTAAAAATAATCAATTATTTATTAAAAACAAATTAATGCTGCTCCAGATCACCATCAGCAAGTAAAAAAAATAAATTGTGATATAAAATTCATAAGATATAGATTTAGTTAATACATTTTTGATATTTATATTTCATTTATTGGAACAGTGAAAAAAACTCTTGACAAAAATATATAAGCAATTTTAAAGAATTATAAAAAATATAAAATTAAGATGTATTATATGTCTTATAGTATAAAAATATTGAATTTGGAGTGAAAGTTTAATTAGAAATAAACAATTATTAATAAATGTGCTCACTGCAAATTACAGATAAAATCACTAAAGGGGTTCGGGGAAAGAAGCGAAAGCGCTCTCCTGATAAAAATGTTTTTTTTACTCAGGAGTCTGGGTTTAAGCGTCGAAAGGTTGATTCTGAGGATCTCCTCGAATACTTAATGGGATGCCAGCAAATTGATATCAGGAAAGAGCGACCCCAGCATAAGGTCATTCAGAAACACGTGAATATGAAGGACACGAGCGAGTTGCTCTAAAAGCTGGTAGTATTTCTGCGACACTCATCTCTGACTTCTGCTTCAAGGGTCTTGCACAGCCATAAAGAAATCTCTCTGCGCGTGGGCATTAGGGTTTCCACAATTTCAATGATAATCAGGCGCTGGCGATTGAACGGCTTCACAGTCATTCGCAAACGATTCATTTCAGCACGCAATCGCAAGCCAGTATTAGCAGAGTGGCAAGTCCAGCAAGTGTGCTCAGTGGACTCTCTCCAGAAGATGGCGGGGCTCTCACTGATTAGGAGGGCGGAACTGATTAAAGCCAAATACGGGCTAGCATCTTTCACGGCTCCAGCTCTTGCGAGGTACTACAAGACCAACGGCATCTCTTTCGTGAAGCCATAATACTAGTACAGCGCCAAAGTCAAGGGCATTGACAAGTTAAGGACGGCTCAGGAAGAAAAGGCTCGCGAGCTGGGCCGCCTTATTCAGACCGACTAGCACGTGATCTATCTCGACGAGACCACCGTCCATCGCTGGCAGACTCCCAACAGAGTGTGGTGTAAGAAGGGAGTGGCCGTAACGATCCCTAGCAGCAGGGGGCGCTCATTTACGATAATTGCAGCGATAAGCAGCAAACTCGGACTTGTAGCCTACGACATTTTCACGGGTGGCCTGAATGGTGAGCGGTTCAAGGGTTTCGTTGATGACTTAAGGAAGCGCATCAGGGGCTCCGCTTATTGTGTAATGGATAATCTCTCAGCCCACCACAGCAAGATTGCCAAGGAAGCTTTCAGCGCTATGCTGAAACCCTTCTTCCTTCCGCCCTACAGCTGTACTATGAACTCCATCGAACGCCTGTGGGCAATCGTCAAACGTGAATGGAGAAAACGAGTACTACGCTTTAGCGTCGCGCAGCCCTCCGACGAACTGGTAGTGGAAAATATTAGGGAAATCTTGGATGGCCTCGATCGCTCAACGGTCATCAACGTCTGCTCCTCAAACCTCTCAGCTTTAATTAGTGCTTTGCAGGGCAACGTAGTGTGATCAGAACTGCATCTTGGATGGAGTTGCGTAATGTGAAGACTGATTCGCTTTACTCGAACTTTACTACTCTATTAAATGATTGATTAAGGATGGCAATTAGGAACTTACGATGAGGGCTTTTCTGAGAGAGCTTTTCAGATTGATCAAGAGCGGATAGCCTACTTTCGAGTCTCTCTCTTTAAATGCTGAGCTTTTGCTTTTTGGCTGCCAATTTACCTACTCTTACTAGCGCTAAGCTATTTCGACGCTGAGTGTTCTTGGAGTGAGGCAAATTCTTAAGGAATCCAGTAGGGAACTCTATCAATCTAAGATTCTTGGTCGCGTTGGGCTTAGGCGGTGGCAAGTAACTCTTATCAAAAATCTCATCGCGGGGGCTGTATGTGGACAGAACGCTTACGAGCCAAGCTTTATCCGGCTAGCCGCTCTAAGAAATCCCTAGGGGCTTCTTCATCTTCTCTGCAATGTCCGCGACCTTCTCAAGGAGAACCTATTTCGGCGGGGGCCTCACGCTTGGCAGCAGTCGTATATCTTTGTACAAGGGGCACCATATCTCTCCGCTGATTACCTGAAGCAAATAGTCCTGGGTCACGATCGATGAATTCATCTTTGGCAGGAAGTATCCGTTCCTAAGGGTAGACTCATAAAGTTCCTTCTTGGAGTTGATATAGCGTGATAGCTTTCCAGGGAAATCTTATTCGCTTCGCTCATTCTATTTGATTTTAATAATTATTACTGCTTAGTCGTCATTTTGATTTCGCTTTATCTTCTCAATGCGCTATCTATATCTTACCAAAGCTAGGTATTTAAATTCGCAAAGCTTGAGCGCATCTACTGTTAGAATTTACGCTGACTTCTGCTTGCTGGTAAGCGTGATTTTCTACATTCTCTTTGCCCAGATATACTCTGCAGTATTTCACTGCTAATGCCTGGTAAACCCCTGATGAGTATTTCCCAAATGCGAAATTGAATTCACAAATCTTAATAAGCCCAGGGATCTCTACTTGATTTCAATTTATCTCTTCGACCGCCTACGCATTTTCAATCAAACAACTACAAATCGAATGCCCGCACCAGGAGTAAACTACCGTTAGTAAATGCGCTGAGTATTATTGGTAAGAGAGCGAATTATCTTTAAATCATTCTTAGGAGTAATTAATCTTTAATAAGAGAGTCACTTTTGCTCCTCGTCGTGCTCAAGCGGCTTCTTAGCCCGATGCTTCTTCCTTATCGTCATGTGCTTAGTCTTGGGTTTCTTATTACGCTTCGTGTTCACAATCCTACCCTATTTCGATATTTTATCACCAGTCATTAAGCTTTCCAATAGTTACATTTGCTTCTCTTTTTCTTCGGGGCTGTACGAGTCAGCCTCCAAAACCCAAAGCTGTACTGCATAGAGGCTCTTGAGGTAATCTTAGACATTCCAGTAGGAGGCGCATTTTTCAACTCCTGTGTTGAGTATAGTGGATCGAGCGCTGTCGAAAAGGGCTATCCCATGAGAACATTTCTTGAGTGTGACAGCGTGAGTAAAGGTAACCCCAAAGGGCTAGTCCGTGTATACCATGATGAAGACCGTCGATCCCGATTAGTTGAGTTGGCTCAGCAAATCTCTACAGTAAGGATTTTGCTGGGAGTACTGCCATTCGTAAATCTTAGTAGGGGAGTAGAGATTATTATTTGAATCCGCGACGACATCGCTCATTTAATTTAGCGAAAGGCCGTTGAATTTCTTGAAGGTTAGGGCCCCCTCTTATGTCTTATGCATTCTTCTGCGCATGAACCGAATAACTTGCTCTCGCGATGTGAAACAGCGATAGCCCACAGCGTAGTTAACAGCGTGAACCACGCAATCCATGTAATGCTGCGGCTTAGCCCCCTCGAACCACATGCTATTGAATCTTAATTTGCTGGGCTCGAATTTCTAGTGTTAGTATCTCTTTGAGTAGTACCATCCAGTGCCAAAGTCGATATCTGATAACGGCTGTTGTATTAATTCAAATTCAGCAGCGGATTTGCTAGCCCCTGCGCAATTGCCTTTAGCCTTTACTATTTTAGGTTGAGTTATCTAGATTTTGTTGAGCTTAATGTAGTCATGAATGGGACCAAGAAGGTCATCTGCGAAATGCTAAGCGAGATAGAAGTAATCTGCTAGCACGATGCGGTTGGTGTCATGGTCCCTGAGCTTGAACGATATCGACTTGCCTCGCGTAGGGTCGATCGAGTTTTCGTGGCCAATCACGGAATAATCCTTATTCAGGCAAAGAGTAATTGAGCGCGTGAGACCCTTAGAGCTGTTTGATATTGCATCTTTGCGGCCAATGCCTTAAGCGCTAACACGATTTCCTTCGCTAATTTCATTATGGTCCCTTTAGCTGAGGCGCTATTTGTTATTGCGTTTCTTAGGAAGCAACTTGCTGATATTTTATTGCTCTTTTGATGATGACTATTGGGAGTTAATCTATTAAGTCGATTTTTTCTTAGGATTATGATCAACGCTTGAGGCTGAGCTTGAACTTAAGCCGGAGCTTGAGCTTGAACTTGAGCTACTACGGGATTCAGAATCTTTACGATCGATGGGGTCATCTCCAGTACCCACAGCAGGAATGCTTACATCCCTTCCAGGGGAATTTTAATTCTAGGGAATCTCCTCAGCAGGGCAGCTGTTCTTGTTTTCGCTTGATTTCGCTTAGGCTACGCTGCCTTGACTTTCTTACGCTTAATCACTCTTACGTGCAGCGATCAGGCCTTAGCTTCCTTAGATCGATGAAGCGCCTTCGCTTTAAGATTTCGAATCCTAATTCGAGTCTTCCAAAATCAATTTATCCGAATCCATGAATTGCAAATTTATCTTCATTGCCGCCCAACCCCCTTAAATAACTTGCCAACAAGCCGCAGGTTAAATATTGATATGGTTGGTCCAGATTTCTCAAAGACCTAATTCCCAACCTTACCAGGCGCTCGAAATATTCATCGTCCCCAGCAGATATTTATCAAAAGCTAGAGAGACTAAATCTGTCTTAGCGATCTTAAACTAATTAATTTTGCGAATGTGGCTTTGTGGAATTTAAAGCCCAATTAATATTCTTTAAATTTCCACCCTCTTATATATGGTATTTCAAGCTTCTGTAAGAGTTGCGAGGGTGGATTCTAGCTCATTGAGATTACTCTAAGTACCGAGATGCTACTCTTGAAAAAAATTGGCAGAGTGACGGCAGGAAGAGCGTTGTGATGAAGTGAGGGGGCGATGATTAAATGCTAAGCACCCAATAGCAACCAGCTGCCAAACAGAGGTATCCGCACGTTCAATGTTGGGACCGACCATGATGCCAAAAAATACACGACTAATATCACCTAACACCATCCAAAGCAATCACCCACCGTCATACACCAACCATCTCGCACCCTTGGATTCATTTTGGTAGCTCAAGCTGTAACAATCACATGAGTACATAAAAGATATGCCTAGTTCCGGGAACTTAAAACCATCCACTCTATTTATTGCGCGACATATTTAATTAATACTTTTGTATTTACTATTAATTATTCTCTTACCCCAATTTCAATATTTATACACTATTAGCAATAAAAATTGTCTATAACTAATAAATGTTATAATAATTAATAATTATAACATTTAATTATTATACGCAAAACCTAATAAAACTATTTCTTATTATTTTAAGATTTTTTAAAATTGTTAAAAAAATATTTTTTTATTAACTTATAAGTAAAATATCTAAAACTAAATATTATAAATTTTTAATATTACTAAATTATAATTGATTTGGGAAAATAATAAATTAGAAATACAAATCAACTTAAGGATTGGCGTAACTGCCATCTATTAGCGCAGCTTTTAATAATAATTACGTTTTAAAAAGATCAAATTAAAAAGTATTAATTTAACTGTCAGATTAAAATTATAATTGTACACTATATGTTTAAAAAATGTACAATTTGGAACTGTACATATTAATTAAATATTATAATTAGTTTTAGTATTAAATACATAAAAATGTTCAATGTACAATTAGTAAATATATTAGAACATAGACTGTACAAAATGCTAATTATTTTTATTCCTGATATATATTAATTAATTAAACCAATAAATGGCAAATACTCGTTTAGTTGTGGAATTTATTCTGGGGCACTCCTCTCCGTCTGTCTAGATCATTCTATTTCAACTTTGCCATCTTCAGTCTACTTCTGTGTCTTCTGTATTCAATGACTCTGGGTCTATCTCGCCATCATTCATCAGTCTGTCAAAGAAGTATTAGGCTAAACTATCCTGCTAAACGAAAATTTATCAGAGCTTCTAATCATTGAACTTGTGAAATCCGATCTCAGTATCCTGGTCTTGAATGGCTTTTATTCTATCAGGGGTATATGGCTGAAAGGGTCTTGATTAGAAATCACGAGCACTTGGGCTCCTTTGTATCTAATGTCAGCATTGTAATGCATAAGTGTATACGAAGCCTTCACCCTCAAAGAATACCTTGATGTTTTGGATCATATCCTGGTGGAACAATGCACCCAAGTTTACCTCGTCCATAATGATCAAGTGTGGTTCTATCTAAGACCTTCCTACATCCACACAGTATTGCTAGTTCACAACTTTTAAGCTCCTCACATCTAAATATGTTTTGCATGCACTTCCTTATGGTGCTCTTGCCAGTGCTTGATTCGCCATAATACCACACTACATTGAATTTTTCAGGGCACTTCCTGAACATCACGCGATAAAGTTTATCTATGGCATCAAAGTACTGAGCATCATGGAGAGCCTAATCAGTGAGCTTACAGATATTGGGATTTTTTATCTGAAAATTTTGAAGATAGGTCATGAGTTATTGGAGCTTAGTTGCCTGATTTGGGTTCTTTTTCTCCAGATGTCTTTCAAATTGTAGAGTGGTGCTTAGCATACCTTTATTCTTAATAATCTCCTCTCTCAATTCAGGCACATGCTAGTATTTAGAGTACAAATCCCCAACGCCACTTGCTTGACCAGTTCGAACCATGTCAACAAACTCGCTGATTAAGCTACTCCCTGATGAGTTTCTGGTTGATAACTGGAGGTTTGGATCCTTTCTTGTCGTTGATCTTGAATATTCGAGAAAATCATGGAAATTACAGGCTCGCTTAAATCTCCAAAAATTTATTTCATTTGCACATTCCCAACAATAGTTGCTCCTATTTATACCTTATTCATTGTCCAACCACCATTGCATTTATCTAGAGAAAAAGCCCTTCGATAAACTTATTTGATCTCTTTTCAGATGAATAGTGAGAATGTTTCGTGATTTGGACTTCTAACGGAGAATCATAATATGGCTGAGTTTAGTAGTGGAACCCTAAAGGCCTTCTAGAAATGTGATGATACTTTTCTTTAGGAACCAAATAATTTATCAAGAAGAGGAATAGATGCCTCTCATTTGGTCTGTGTTGCTGTTGCGATTGGTGCGTATTCATTTGGATTGTTATATATTAAAACTGATCAGGTTCTTAAGTACCAAAGAGTAATCTAATGACTTGAATATTTCATGCCATTAGCTAAGCTGTACCATTTATCTATATATCTTTTAATAATTAATTAATATATATATCAGGAATAAAAATAATTAGCATTTTGTACAGTCTATGTTCTAATATATTTACTAATTGTACATTGAACATTTTTATGTATTTAATACTAAAACTAATTATAATAATTTAATTAATATGTACAGTTCCAAATTGTACATTTTTTAAACATATAGTGTACAATTATAATTTTAATCTGACAGTTAAATTAATACTTTTTAATTTGATCTTTTTAAAACGTAATTATTATTAAAAGCTGCGCTAATAGATGGCAGTTACGCCAATCCTTAAGTTGATTTGTATTTCTAATTTATTATTTTCCCAAATCAATTATAATTTAGTAATATTTTGCAATTTTAACTATATTTTTATTGAAATAATTATTTTCAGTAAAACTGATTTCGAATTACTTATAAATATCAATAACTACCTATTTATATTTAAGATAATAATAAAATAATAGTATAAGTATCATAATTATGATTTTGAAGACTTAAAACTAAAAAATTAAAAATTTAAATATTAGAAAACAGATATATTTTAATTGGATTATATTTATTTTTATTGAAAAAGATTGTTTTTTTTTATAAAAATGTAATTCAAACAATAAATTAATTTTTTATGTCGAAAAAATAAAAATAATCAAAAAGTCATTTTTTATATTTTATCACATAATCCTTAAAAATAATTAAACCTTAAATTTTAATACTTATATAAATACAGAAAGATATATTTAATTAAAAAAAAGTCAAATAACTTTTATTATTTAATTATCTATAATATTATAAATAACATAAATTAATAACATAAACTATTTAGAAAATCATATTATAATTTAATTTTATCATTTTTTCATAAATTTTTGATAGATTTTCAAACATTAATAAATCTGACAATGATTTTCCTAATAAATGAAAATCCAAAAATTATTTAATAATAATAAATAAAAAACAATTTTTGCTTGTTTAGGGTTCAAACTATAATTTAAGTCTATAGTTAAAATCATATTTAATTTACTCTATACTATTATTAAAAAAATTTAAAAGTTACAGTCTGTGTATCACTGGCCAAGTCTCTCAAAATCTGCGTGTGAGGACTCTTGGCGATACTGAATGATATCAATTTTTATTTTTTTTATAAAGTAAATTATTAATATAAAAAGTAATCAAAAATGAATTATATTATTTTACTTATGTCGGAAGTATCATTCTAGCCAGTAGATTTTAAAATAAATATAATTTTGTTAAAAATTTCTTACTAAAAAAATCAATCAAAATAAAATGAAAATAAACAGTTTATATTATAAAAGCTATTTAATATATTAATTAATTGTCTATTTAATCTAAATAATTTAATATTTTAGATTGTACTTGCTGATATGTTATAAAATGAATCATTAAATAAATAAAAAATTAAAGTTTGATATTAATTTAGAAGCACAATATTCTAAATATTGATTTTGAATACTTAGATTTAAAGAATGTAAAATTAGAGATGATAAAAGATAAGTATTATTTTAATCATTTATAAATTATTTGTTCAATTAATTGTATGAACTTATCAACTAATATATAGATTGATAATATATTATTATAAGAATTTTTATACGAGTTTATACGTCTTAAGTAATTAGCTACTAGAATAGATTTAAAACCATAAAACCCATGTTGACGTCTATGAATGCTTTAATTTTATGATTAAGTTATGGTTTTGGAGTTTGTACAACAAATTGGTTAATTTGCTATATGAGAAAGATAAAAATAACGAGACTTAGAGTCTTTTTTTTTAATAATAATTTTATATTTACTGATTAAACTTAGGCAGATACAAGCATTATAATAGATTAAATCAAAAGAGTTTATATTATGCAGCTATTGCAAGCTTTTAAACTAAATGCCTCAAATATAGGATATCTTATTCAAAACCCCAAAACCCTTTCAGTAGTTTGATTGAGTTTTTGATTGATAAAAGTAGACTATTAGTGCATACTTTATTAGGATTTTAATAGGGTTTATGTAGGGGTTTAATGTTTAAATATTAGTAATTTAAGTGATTATATGCGAGGTTTGGGGTCTGTTTATGACAGTGAGTATATAGATTTATTGTTTAAGTTGCGTTATGGATGTGATGAATATAATGATCAACTCAAGCCTATCCTTAATTAGACGTCTAAAGCAAGGCTAATCCATAAATCTCCTGCTACTGTTAGGTCTCACTCTCTATTAGCATTGAATTTAAAGAGATAACAGCTTAATTCTAAGCCTAAAAGACCTCTAAAGTTTTAGCAGCATCATATTGATTATCTCATTAATGATAAGACTCTTAAATACTGGGCTCACTTCTCTCTGGCCTAGAGAGCTGTGATGTTTTATCGCCAATTTCCTGAGCTTCATATCTCTGCTTAATCTATAGCGAACATATATAAAAAGAACGGAATATCTTACAAGACAGTCAATCGCATTAAGAGAGTGATTGACTTTAATGTTCCATTTTATAAGGATAATTTAAATTATATATTCGATTAAATGCAGAGGGCTTAAGAGCATAATATAAAGTTCATACACGCTGATGAGGCAGTATTCACTTTTAATACCTTCATATCAAGGTCTTGGTATAGGAGGTACAGCAACATTGAAGTATATGATTAAAAGGTTATGGTTTAAACTCATGCTATTCTAGGTGGAATAAGTGAAGATAGTGGTCTCGAGACTTATGTTATCCATCCTCGCTCAATAAAGACCGAATAATATATATAGTTCTTGTAATAACTAAGAGATAAGTACACCGACTAAGAGATTATTCTGTTCGTTGATAACTTGTCAGTTCATAAAACTAAAGACACAAGGAAAGAATATGAAAGGCTAAACATAACACCTGTATTTAATGTTCCCTACAGTCCTCAGTTCAATGGAATTGAATTATATTGGGGGTTATTGGAATGCCACTACAAGAAACTTCTACTATTTCACTTGATGCACGACTTGAAGATAGATACAGTCGATTTTATTAAGAGTGCTGCTAAGAGAGTCAGCGATGATAAAGCTAAAGTATGCGCAAGAGAAGGGAGATTTTGTGTATATAAATAAGTTTTAGATTTAAACGAATGAATAAGTTCACATATTAAATTTGCCCGTAAAGGGATTTGGCTTCTTCTTTCTTTTCTTCCTCTTATGGCTTGCTTGGGCCCATGTTTCTTCTCTTAGTGCCAGCTCCTGCATCTATGTTCATCTCGTCTGGCTTTTTAAAATCTTTGTAGAGTCTCTTGCTCAATTCATGCTTCACTTGTGATTTTCTCTCTCTGTTTAATTTGCTGCGCTCTTTCATCAAGTAAATAGCAGTGCCATGTTTTTCTATAAAGTTAGAAGACTAAGCTTACTTGAGATGAATGGATGCTTTTGAAGTTCCTACAGCCAGGTATCACTTATTTTAATACCTTGCTTCTCTTTTTCTTCAGGAGAGATGCTGTAGCGTTTCTTATGAGCTTCTTAAATAACTTCATTTAAGTACTCAGGTTTCAGAGTTGCAAGAACACCAAAGAAGAAGTTTCTCTCTGGCAACTTATTAGAGAGTTGCAGCTTTGATGGAAGGTAGAGAGCAACATCTGGATCACTCATAGCATCATCATAGAGGTTTGTCACTGAGATTTCAGGGTAGTTAGGTATCTCTATCATTCTAATTTCATTAGACTTAAAAGCTTTTTTCTCTTCACTTAGCAATGCTTTTAAGAATGATATTTTTGTTCCCTCCTGTGTTGGTAAGAACAATCCAACTATGGTTAATAAGTTAGTTATAAGTGAAAACTTACCTTGCTATACCAAGTATCTGTAAAGATCTTCTTTACTTCTGAATTTTCCTATTAGATCTTGAGATTAAATTCTCTTCATTGCATCATTCATAGATTCCATCATGCTTCCAGTTTCTATAAATGTTTATGAAATTTAAAATTATGGATATTCATTCTGAACTTACTAAAATTTTACTACTTAATAGTGAGATCCACTTGGAGGTCAACCTGAATCAGATAAATGAATAAAGATGGAGGAACTTTCTCCAAGTTTCAGAGTTTGACTTCCATTTTTATCAAACTTTTTCCATTAAATTGCTCCTAATAATAATTAATTTAATTAGGTGGTGCTCCTGATTTATATAAAACTTAATTAGGAGGTTAAATTAAAGTTCAAAACCGTATTAGGTGGTGCATTAAAAAAATTAAATTTTAAAACTTCCCCTCCTAAATTTACGAGAACAGACTTAGGAGCACCACCTAACTTCCCAAAACACATTTAGGTGCAGATTAATGAATAAAATGGATGAAATAATACATAAATTATCACAAAATATTAGAAGTATAAAACTAATGTCTTTCACTCTGTTCCTATTAAACCTCTCTATATCTTTGAGGATATGATCTTACTTGTGTATAAAGGTAGAATTTAAACAGCTTATATAATATTAATAGTATTTATAAAATGAGCGGCAACTTACTAGAAAAGCGGCATTGCTTAGCATTAGCCAGCAGAAACTTTCTTTCATGAATCAAAAGAAAATTGAGACTTGCGATGCATATACCTAGTACGAACCTGAAATTCTCTTACCTTAGGTCTCAGACTTTGAATAACAATTCAGTTGTTAAATAGAAATGCAGAGCTAAGAAATTCAATGCGAAGTTCCAATAAAAAATGGTTGAAGAGGAGGAAGAGAAAAAAGAAATTCAAGCATTACATTTATGTGAAGAGTGTGAGAAGAACTTCACTTATAAATCTGCTCTTAAGCGTCATATCTTAGAGTAGCATTCGAACAAGCCTAAGCTCTATCTTAAGCATGATAAGATAGATGGAAAATATTTTTGCCCTTATTGCAATAATCAATATAACCATTCA